>MVAP01000145.1:0-36736 GCA_014825765.1 Cystofilobasidium macerans | reverse complement strand
CCGGACTGAAGGCCCCCGCCCGCACCGTCGTGCGTTTCTCCCTTTTTTTCGCTGGCTTTTTCCCCCCCCCTTTTTTTTTTTTTTTCCCCCCCCCCCCCCCCCCCCCCCCCCCCCCCGGGCCTTTCATTCTTTTTTCCATGTGCGCGCGACCAGAACGGCCCCGTCATGCTGCCCATCTCGGAGAAGTACAACGACCTCGGCACAATCATCGTCGGCAAGATCGAGTCGGGCCGCATCTACAAGGGCGACACGCTATTGATGATGCCGAACCGGACCTCGGTCGAGGTGACAACCATCTACGACGAGGTCAACGAGGAGCTCGACGCCGCCTTCTCGGGCGACAACGTCCGGATCCGGCTCAAGGGCGTGACGGACGAGGACGTGACGCCGGGCTACGTGCTGACGACGGTCCAGCGGCCGATCAAGACGACGACCCAGTTCCAGGCCCAGCTGGCTATTCTCGAGAGCAAGAGCATCATCTGCGCCGGCTACTCGTGCGTCATGCACGCCCATACCGCCGCCGAGGAGGTGACGCTGGTCAAACTGCTCCACTACCTCGAGGCCAAGACCGGCCGCAAGTCCAAGAAGCCGCCCCAGTTTGCCAAGACCGGCCAGCAGATCATTGCCCTGATCGAGACGACGCAGACGGTTTGCCTCGAGAAGTTTGCCGACTACCCCCAGCTCGGCCGCTTCACGCTCCGCGACGAAGGTAAGACGATCGCGATCGGCAAGGTTACCAAGCTCATCTCGCAGAAGGAGATCAACGAGGCGACGCCCGACGTCGGCGCGCTGTCGCTGGCCGATGGCTCGGCCGTCACCGCCTAAGAAAGCTAGCCCTTCTGGACCGGAGAAGGAAACAGATGACCGCCCCCGCCGCCTCTTCCCCCTCCTTCTCCTTCTTCCCACTCTGTCAACCTGGACCGGAAAACGGTTGCGTCACGGGTGTCTTTGGGACCCGCCCCGGGACGCCCCCTTGATCTTGATGAGCCGCCGTCTTGGAAATCGTCAGCGCACACCCTTCCCTGGCCCGATGAGAACTGTCTATCGCTTGCTCGCTGGATGGGGAAGGAGGAAGCAGGTGTGAGGGAGGATGGACTGTGCGATGAATGCGATGAAGGGTCACACCGAGGCTCCCTGCCGTTTCTTCGCGGTCCATCAAGCCTCTTGTGACGTGCTGGGCCACGCGTCGCAAGAGGCTTTCACGTGCCCAACGACGTTTAAGCGACCTCGAGCAGGGTTGCGTCGGTGCTGCAGAGGCCGGCCAAGGGGGGGTGGGGGTGGGAGAAGATTAGTCGACTCCGCGAGAGCGGATAGGTCGCGGCAGGAATTGGGCGCTCGCTGCAGCTCTCGGCGACGCGTGATACGGGATCCTTGCCACGCGCAAGCAAGCCCTCTTCACCATGACCCTTTGCTCTGACCTTTATCGCAATGCGACTTTCTGAAAGTCATGGATTCGTCATTGTGGGCACTGGAAGACCTCGCACACCGAGTCTCCAAGCGACTTGTTGCGTTTCGGATGCCACCGCTCATTGAAGCTTATCTCCTGATCTCCCATGCGGCGGGAGTTGTTGACATGCCGGTGATCGACCGCGGACCCTCCCCTCGTTTCCTCAACCGCGACCTACGGAAAAACCTTCTTTGCACCCCCCTTTGGCCAGCCTCGTTCGGGGACTGACGATCTCTCGCTTGTGCACAAGCTGACGAGAACTCTCCCGTTTCCCGCTGACTGGTAGCCCGGCTTGTCGAGATTATAGCTGAGGCGGGAGAGGCGCGTTCCGCTCTGCGTGTCTCTCGTCCCTCTTAGGGGCGTGCCCTCCTTCCCCCCGTCCATCTCTTCAACCGTCCACAGACCTGCACGAAAGGCGCGCACTGGCCAGATCGGCTCTCCACCGTTGTACGTTCTATCGGTCCCCAGTCCCCTCCTTAGCAAAAGAGGCTGATGTAGTCACCCCTTCGATCCTGGCCAGCTAGCACAAGCATAAAAGAAACCCAATCTAATCCCGACCGAAATGACGCTCAGAGTGAAATTCGCCCTCATTGTTATCCTCCTCTCGCTCCTCCAGTGGGCCACCGTCGTCCGGGCGAGCCCTCGCCTGCCGTGGATCAGCCAGGGCTCCTACAAGCCCGACCTGGCCGCCCGAGAGCCTTCGCGGACGCGATCCGCGCTTGAGCGCCGGCAAAGCGGTGGCGAGACATGCGACGATCCCTTTGACATGTGCGTGCACCCGCCCGCCTCCCAACCCCCCTTCCCTGCACTTCTTTCCGGATCCAGGCAAAGCTTCTACTGCTTCCTGTCTTGGGTCGAGCCTGACCATCCCATGCTACGTCCACTTCAAAAGTTGTGGGCCTGGCGAGTGCTTTGACCCCAGCGCGCCCACCTGCTGTACGACCGTCACGCCCGGCAGTCGGCGTCGATCCGGCATTCCGACCAAGTTCACAGGCGACATTCTCGACCCGATCCACGCCGTCCGTTTCCTCCTCAGCAATCAGGGCACCTACACGCACGACAACGGGACGATTATTAGGGACGTCAAGTACGAGGCCGGTCGACGACGGGCCCTCGTCCGGCACGCTAGACGTGGGCTTCTCACCCGCGTCGCCGAAGCCTCCCTTCGCTCGCTCGGGGCCTTTGCCCAGGTACGACCCTGCCCTAGCTGCCCTGGCGAAGGTCCACAAGACCGATTGAGAATAACTCCTCGCTAACGCACCATCCCTCCACAAAATCTGCTGCCGGCCTAGACCTTGGGCGCAACCCAGATGACCCGTCTGATGATGGACCATGTCATGCAGCCCGATACGCTCTTCGTCTTCAGCCCGCAGGTGTGTCTTGTTTCTTTTTGAGTACACCTCGTCTCCCGTCGGGAGCTGACCACCCAGCTCATCTCCCTCTGCTCGCAGACGGCGGTCGATCAATCCGAGTGGCCCGAAATTGCGAGACTCCTGCTTCAGGAGGAGTGGGATGCCCTGACGATCGGCGCGGTCCGCGTCGAGCGGTCAACGGCCGAATTTGTCCACGCCGTGTTTGAGGGACGGGAGAACCCCATTGACTAGCGACGCCCCAGGGACTTGCCCCCTTTCTTTCCGGTTTACTTCGGCTCTCGTGTGCTTCAATCTGGTCTGCGATGACTCCCGTGATTTGCTCGAGCTCCGGGTTGCATTGAGAGCGACCGACGAAGGGGGGACGTTAACGCGCCGCGGATCTTCGCGTCGCACCGTGGCCTGGTCAGACGAGTGCGAATCCACCCTCTCGCCCGGCGATGTCGCGCCAGGTCGTCCAAGTATTTCCGGCGTCACGCAGCGCCCAGATCTGACCCCCAGACAGCTCGAGGATGTCAGTACTGGTGCGAGCGTTGAGGAAACAGGTGAGGCGCACCTCGGTGAGGAGCTGCGTCGCGTGGTCGAGCTCAAAGAGAGTGTACGAGGCAAAGGACTCGAGTGCCGTGTGAACCCTCGCGCGGCTGGCAGGATTTCGCATCGTCGCCCCGGCTATGACCGTTGGCCATGCGAGTCTGTTGCGAGAAGGGTGTAAGAGTGCCGCGCAGCGGTCAACGCCTAAGCTCAAGCGCGTCGGCACAAGTGACAAACCGGAAGGAATAAGGCTTATGGACGCACCCAACTTGGACTTGCTTTCGGGCATGCGATTCGATGACAAGGTCGATGATGCGCTCGGCTAGCGCCTGGAGGCTGGCTGAAGCCGGGTCCTCGCCTAGAACATCGGTACGCAGCATGATCTGTGACGCTCAAAGAGGGTGACTGTCAGAGCCCGGCCTTCGTGTCTTCGGCTGGACGAGGGAAGGCACCTCAAAAGTCAGACACCAGAGGAGGTCGCCGAAGACGAGCCGCCGAGCCCGTCGCTGGTCGACAAGGCTGCCAAAGCCGTCGTGAGGCCCGAGCTTGCCAAATTTGACGCGCCGGCGATAGTCCTCGGCCGAGTCCTCGGTCATTACTGGCGCATCGAAAGGTGGAAAGGGCGAGCGCGAAAGCTCCGGGAAGGCCCGCAGAATGTCGGCCTTGCGGATGCCAATCTCAACGAGGGCTCGACCGGCGCTTGCTTCCACCTCCCCCCTTTGCAAGGATGACCGGGTGGCCGAGCAGAGGGCATTGACGCGGGCGAAGAGCTCCATGACGGCCCTTGAGGTCCCCCAGCTGGTCTCTACAGTCTCCCAGTCGGTGTCGCTCATGTCGTGAGAACCGCTCGGCGGTGAGAACGCAAAGAGCCAGTCTTGCAAGGACTCGGTCGACGCAGATGCGTCGCCATCTGGTGCAACAGTGACGTCGGACAGAGACGCTGGAGCGGCAGCGAATGCCGTCGGTGCCGTGCCGGTCGTAAGTGAAGTCACGAGGTCCCAGGAAGTGAGCCTGGCAACGATGGTTCGACGTCAGTAGAAAGGCAACATCAACCGAGACGAGATCAAGTAAGAAATTCACTCCTCCAGCACCGACCGAAGTAGCCGGAGCCTGCGTCTGCGGGCTGCGGCAAATGGGGAGGCATAGCTGTTCGTCGGCGAGAGCGAGGCTGCCAACGTCGAGAGCATGCGACGTGCGCCACCAGCGCCGACGACGGCCTCCTTAGCGAGAGTGAGCCCCTTTTGGTGCTCATGGCCGCCGGATATGCAGTCCGTGAGGACAGCAAAGGAGCAGGCGACGAGCAGCCGCGTCATAGTCTCGACATGAGCCACCGCGTCGTCATCGCTGCGATCGCCACTTACGCCGACCTCGGCGCCGCCGGGTAGATGGAGCTGAGCCAGATCGAGGGACGAGCGCACTAGAGACAGAGAGGTGTTTGCCATCGAACGCCCGACGGCGCGATAGCGAGCCTCACTCGCAGCAGTGCGGCTGACGGCGGCTTCATCGCCTGCGAGCAAAGCCTGGAGGCCAGCGGTGTGGTGGAGATGCGCCAGGTGGCCGGCGGCGACCGACATGACGGCCATGCTGAGCGCATCGCCAGCGGTCGACTCTCCGCGCGGAAGGGCGAGGAACTGACCGATATCCAAGTAGGGCATCATCGACCTCATGTCGGGCTGCTCGCAGCCGGTCAGGAATGCCGGCGGCACAGCGAGCGTACCCTGAGCCGACTGTGGCCGACCAATAAAGACCACCCTGTACCAGGAGGTGACATGGTCAATCGACGAAATGAGGTGAGTGACTTTGGCGGCGTGCGTACGGACGGGATCTGGAAGAGAAAGTGCTGAATCTGGCAGAGTGGGAAAGACGCGGTTGCGCAGCTGATCAGCGCAGATCGAACCGAGGAGCAATGGCGAAGCAACATACGAGCGACCGTTCCTCTGGGTTCTTAAATAGGACCTCGAGCATCGGTGTCGGTGTAACGTAGCGCGGTAGACCAGAAGCGCCCTGTAGACTTTGACTTGGGTGCCGTTGGTTCTCATCGGGGCCGCGCCAAAGCGCATATTGGTCGTCGTCTGTCGATCCGTCCAGCAGCGAGGTTGCGAAGCCAGAGTCTAATTGCGACGAATCGGGACACGCATTCGATGGCAACAAAGGGCTGTTGAGCAGTCGTAGCGGCGAGGGCGGCAGATCGAATAACCAAGCCGAGCCGGGCGACGGCGGGAGAGAAGGGTCATCGCGAGCGCCACCCGCAGTCGAGTACGTTCCATCGGCAGGGCTGAAACCAAAATCGCCAAAGGCATCGCTTCCTACCTGACCAAGCTCCCAGACGCGAGCCTGGTCGAAGAGATCGGTTTCCAATAAGCTCGACGCAGTAGAGTTCAGGTTCTGACTGCGCTGAGGGTACGCTTGAGATGTCGATGGCCCGACCGAGGCGCTGGGAGGCCAGAGCGCTTTCGAGCCGAGGACAGGCGCATGGTCTGGCAAGTAAGACTGCAAAGTGGCAGCGGCGGATGTGGTGTCGAGATCGAGGGATTCTGCTGAAGGATTGGGAGGCACAGGCACAGTCGAGCCAGCGTCCGCCGAAAGCGAAGCGAGGACTGGCGGCGATGGCAGATGTGGTATAGCTTGACCGGCTTGCATTGGCCAGATTACAGAGGCTTGCTTTGGTCTTCGCTCTTCATACAAATCTCGGGGCTCAGACCCGCCGGATGAGCTGAGCGGCCGTCTTTCTCTCGTCGGTCCGACCGACGCTTTAGGTCGGTACGGCCGCGGCGCGCGGCCCTTGGGCATCTGGTCGGCCGTCGGCCAGATGCACTCGAGCCCGGCTGCCCGGCAGCGCTCACACGACGGACGGGAGGGAGGACCGAGACGTTCCTCGCCGCATTTATGCTTACCTGTAAGCGTCGTTGTAGAGGCATAAGCGGTTGACCGTCAGCAAGGTCTTCGGAGGCAATGTCGATCTCACATCCTGTAGCGTGCGAGGCGCAGCGCGCTACCTCCCCCAAGCTCTCGCCCGAGATGGTTTGGGGGAGCAGGAGAGCAAAGTGGACGTACGCCGACGACAAGTCATGCATCCAGTCCTACTTCGCGTTTTGGCCGGCTTGCTCGGCCCGGCGACCGGCGGTCGCTCGTCGGCTCCGGTTGCTGAGACCAGCGTTGGCTGAAGGGCGGTGGAGGCGGCTGATGGGCCGGTAGCACAATCCATCGCGCTGCTCGACTGGAGAGTTCGCTTCGAGTGTCTAGCAGCAGCAACAGCCAGCTCGGGCACGGGCAATTCGATTTTATGTCCGATATGTGAGGGAATGGGGTCGAAGCGGAGGGTGTGCCGTCAAGGTGAAGGGAGGCCGCTGCGCTCACGGTCGCGGCTACGGGTGCAGGTGTCGTCTATCGCCGTGTGTCGTCTTCGATCCGTCAAGCGGTGTCTGAGCTCAAACTTCAGCGGCATCCAGATTGCATCTGATCGGTGTCGTACTGGTTAAGCGGGCCACCTAGAATTCCTGATCTCCTTTCCATAGCTCCCAATGCTCAGCAATGCTCAAGAAGGCGAAGCGGGTTCGCAATCGACGCCCTCAGCCCACGAAAGGTTGGGGGGGGGGGGGGGCTTGCGAAACGCATGTCTCTCTCGCCCTCAAGCAATGGTAATACTGTTCGAGCTGCCTAAGACTGACGATCCAATCAGATCTAGACGCACTTCTGGCAAAACGAGAAGGTCGCCTGCGAGATAAGCAAAGGCCGCACGGGCATCCATAGGGTGCATGGAGGTGCAAGGATGGGCTGCGCGTTCGCTCTGCTGCCGTCGCCTCTCCTCCCTTTCGCTCTGGCCCCTAAAAGCTATGAATGACTTTAGACAGCCAAAGATGGGTCAAATTCATTGACGACTCATTGAGGAGACAAGCTGGATGTTCAAGGGGACGGCCATGGCGACAGATAGGCGAGCAGTCTAATCGGCCGACGTCGAGTCAGCGCGTCAGCGAGGCGTGCTCCCTCCGGCCTCGTCGGCCGTATTTTCAGCCTGCCCTCAGAACTCAGCCACCTCCCGCCCATCAACCACCTCTGACCCCCCCTCCCTCGTCAACCCTTATCCCTCTGCAACAATGTCTGCCTGCGCTCATGATGCCGACCCGAGCACGGGTCCCGTCTCTAAGGACGACATGGTCGCGATCGACCTGACCGAGACGGTCCACACCGAGGTTGTCGAGCCCCCCAAGCCGGCCAACGGCGTCAAGAAGTCAAACGGCGCGCCCCATGCCGTGAGTCTCCGCGTTAAGAAGGAGCTGCTCCTGGGGTTGCTGGCGGCGAGAGTGTAGACCGGTACATGCCTGATCCAAGGAAGAGAGCGAGTCGGCTGCTGACTCGTCATCATCTTTCCTGTTCTGTTCCCGCCTCCGCCTCCTCTCTCCCGCAGGGCTCGGTCACGACAACGACGCCGTACGGCCCTCACCCTGCCGACTTCCTGTCCAACGTCCGCAACTTCAAGATCATCGAGTCGACTCTTCGTGAGGGCGAGCAGTTCGCCAACGCCTTCTTCAACCTTGAGGTTCGCCGCCCCCGTCCACGTGTCGCCCGACGTTTGGCCTTGGCACTCGAATGCTGACAGCTCGGCCGCTGCCGCCGCCACCGTTATCCGTCACACATAGACCAAGATGAAGATTGCGCAGGCGCTCGACGACTTTGGTGTTGAGTACATCGAGCTGACCTCGCCCGCGGCCTCGCCCGAGAGCCGAGCCGACTGCGAGGCCATCTGCAAGATGGGCCTCAAGAACTCCAAGTGCGTTTCTCTCCGTCCTCGCTTTCCCCATCGAGGGGGTCAAGGGCATTATCAGTCGGTTAGAGGGGCCTCAAGCACGGGCGAGTGTTGCTCTGGCTCGCTCCCTCTCGCTCCAGTCCAGACCCACAGCGACGTAGGCTTGCTTTGGGCGTCCTCCCGTTCTGGCCATGTCGTAGCGCGCCAGGGAGGGAAGGGACTGTGACTTGTTCTGCTCGAGCTTTGCAGAGGCCGGAGTGATGGGAGCGAGCTCTGCTTGTCTTGTCTACCGCTCGCTTGACTAATCAGCTTTTCTTGCCATCCCTCCTTTCTTCTTCGTGCAGGATCCTGACGCACATCCGTTGCCACATGGACGACGCCCGAATTGCCGTTGAGACGGGTGCGTTCATTCCCCAACCCTCCGGTGGACGCAGCTGGGGTTGTCGCTGACCTTGCCCATGCTTTGCTTCCTCCGATCGATCAAATTGTTCCCAGGTGTCGACGGTGTCGACGTCGTCATTGGCACCTCGTCCTTCCTTCGCGAGTTCTCGCACGGCAAGGACATGGCCTACATTGAGAAGACGGCGCTTGAGGGTGCGTTACCTGCTGCGGACTTCACAACAATCCGTCGTCCCTCGCACCGCTGCTCAATCGCTAACCTAGCATATCCGCTCACCTTCCTTTCTACGACGACACAGTCATCCAGTACGTCAAGTCGAAGGGTATCGAGGTTCGTTTCTCGTCCGAGGACTCGTTCCGGTCCGACCTCGTCGACCTCCTCCACCTCTACCGGGCCGTCGACAAGATTGGCGTCAACCGGGTCGGTGTCGCCGACACCGTCGGCTGCGCCAACCCCCGCCAGGTTTACGAGCTTGTTCGCACGCTCCGCGGCGTCGTCTCGTGCGATATCGAGACGCACTTCCACAACGACACCGGCTGCGCGATCGCCAACGCCTACACGGCCCTCGAGGCGGGCGCGACCCACATCGACACGTCGGTTCTTGGCATCGGCGAGCGCAACGGTATCACCTCGCTCGGTGGTCTCGTCGCCCGCATGTACACGGCTGACCCCGAGGGAGTCAAGGCTAAGTACAACCTGCCGATGCTCCGCGAGATTGAGAACCTCGTCGCCGAGGCGGTCGAGATCCAGGTCCCGTTCAACAACTACATCACCGGCTGGTGCGCCTTCACCCACAAGGCGGGTATCCACGCCAAGGCGATCCTCAACAACCCCTCGACGTACGAGATCCTGAACCCGGAGGACTTTGGCATGACGCGTTACGTCTCGATCGGCCACCGTCTGACGGGCTGGAACGCCGTCAAGTCGCGTGTTGAGCAGCTCAAGCTCGAGATGACCGACGAGCAGATCAAGGACGCGACCAACAAGATCAAGGAGCTCGCCGACGTCAAGACGCAGACGATGGAGGACGTCGACGTCATCCTCCGCGTCTACCACAAGGCTGTCGTCGCCGGCGTTCTCGAGGTCGGCGATGGCGACAAGCTCGACGAGCTGCTTGATGCTCACCGGTACGTTGCTGTGTCGGACCCCCTTGGGCGACTCTGCTGTGCTTTAGCTGATCGACCTGTCATCTTCTCTGAACCTTTAGCGAGGGCGAGGCCATCGAGGAGCCTGCAGCCAAGCGCGTCAAGACCGCCTAAGGCTCTCATATCCGTCGTGCTGCTTTGCCTAGCAGCACGGTACCTTTCCCGTCTCTCCCCCGAAAAGGAAGCCGCGCCCACAGGCGACCTCCCCATGCCTGCCCTCCCTCCTCTCATTTGTTCCTTCGGGGACTCAATATTGTTTCCAGACGCCCTTCCCGCCATTGCAGCATCCTCTCTTTCCGTTTTACTTCTAGATGTACCCCTAGGCATCGCAGAGAGGCTCGAGACTTGGCAAACGACGGACGAAGCTCGGAGTCCAAAGCCAGCTTGAGACAAGTGCTCGCAAGACATTGTCAACCAAGGCATCAAAGCGGAGTCTTACGTCTAAATATTGCTAAATATCATCAGCAGGTTGGGGCTCGACAGCCGCTAAGATAGATAGCTCATGCTATGTTCCTCCAAAGCATGCGCAACCGAAGTGGGCTACTGACCCGCCCTGCCCGCTCAGGATCCAAGGAGGACCTCGTCTAAGCAATCTTGATGGGTTTGCGGGTGTAAGACGGCGAGCTGATCGTGTAGCCATCGTGATGCGTCCAGTCGAGTCGGCCAATGGCTTCGAAGCCGCATCGCTCGTAGAATGGCTCAGCCTAGGGAAGGCGCAAGCGTCAGTCGCGTGTAGCCCGTGCACAGTCACGATCTCGGCGGACTCACGATTGGCGACGACTCGCAGTGGACAGGCAGGCCGTCCGCGTCCGCTCGGTCAAAGGCCCACTGCATCAGCTTCTTGCCGATGCCAAGGCCCTGAGCCTCAGGATTGACGACAAGGAGGCTCTGCGCGAGAGAGATGCGAATCGTCAGCCCCTTGCGACGAGCCACTGCGTAGCCGGTTGACGTACCAGATACCAGTACGGCGCGCCAGCATAGTAGTCGGCGCGCATCTTCGTCGCCCGCGAGCCCCAGTCTTGAAGGTAGTCGCGCCGCTCTTCAAGACAAGCAAGGCGTCAGTGGAAGGAGTGCCAGGCGAGACGCCACTTTAATGGACTCACCCGTCTTCGCAAACAGGGCCTCGAGCTCCTCGTCGACCGGTTCAGATGACTCCGTCGCCGTCGCCGGGTCAGGCCGGGGCTTTGACGGGTCGTGCGGCTTCTCCCACTTTGCGAAGCCAAGGATGCGGCCTGGTTCCGAGGCTCGCGTAGCCTTGATGACGGCAAAGGAGGCTGCAACTGCAGGCGCGAGCCGACGCTGATTGTAAACACCCCACCGGATGCGCGTCTCAAGATCAGGCCGGAGGTCCTTCGGTGCATATGTCGCGTAAGACGGGTTGTCCTCCATCGCTAGTAAGCGCGTCCGGACGAGTTCGGGCCAGTCAGCGTCGTCCACGAGCGACAGGACGATGTCGTCAGAACCGCCCTCTTTGCACTTTTTGTCGGTCTTGGCGAGATGGGCGATAGGCTGTGGCGGGCGCTCCATCGTCGGCAGGCTCAGCTCGGAACCAGGCTCGGACCCTTCGAAGCTAACGGTGCCGACGATCTCAAAGTGAGCGCGCTCGTAGATGGGCTGGCCCTGCAGACGCGGCGAAAAGATGTGATACATCAGCAGCACCTCTCGATTAGCAATCTTGCTCTCGACAGACGTACCTCGGGCGTTGCCTCGAGGTAGATAGGTAGGCCGTCGCGGTCAGCGCGCTCGAAGCCCCAGGTGAGAAGCGCCTTGCCGACGCCGGAACCCTGCGCGGCCGGGTCGACGAAGAGGAGGCCAAGCAGCCAGTAGGGACGGCCCTGGTATCTCGCCTTCCGTCCTTCTTCCATCGCTTGCTTGAAGCGCTTATAAAGGGCCAGGTTAAAGTGGGCCTCTGGCTCACGGTCTATGGCCTCCTTAGTCGCCTCAAGCTGCGCTTCGCGCTCGGCCTCCGCCGCCTTCTCTTCGGCGGTCGGGTCGCCGAATGTCGCCGTCCGGTCGCGAGGCGAGGACCAAATGGCGAAGCCAACCGGCTTGTTGTCGAGAAGGGCGGTGCACCGGATCGTTCCGGGCGCGACGTATGCTGACCGCTCTTCCGACCGCCTGGCCCAACCTGACGGCGAGATTGACGCTTGGATCAGCTACCGGCCACCTCTAAAGCAGAGCCCCTGCTAACGAAGTTCCTCACGGATACGGTCCTCTATTGACGGCTGAGGGTCCGGCCAGATGGCCCGGGCGAGCTCGCTGCCCTCAAAAGCGAGGACCCTTGTCCGGCAGAAGGCCTCGCCATCGCGCGCCGGGTCAAAGGCGACGACGGTGATGACCGGTCGAGGCTGGGACGCACTCCTGCTGGGGGCAGGAAGGTCTGGGATCGTCATGGACGAGTGCTAGGCCTATAGGTCAGATGACCACAAGCTAAGGGAGGACAGGAGAGGAGAGTGAAGGCGGTGATTGAAGAAGGGAGGGCGTTGGGAGGGGCCTGGGAGGAGAGGAGGCTGACTGCGCACGCCTCGCTTGGCAGGCGCGACATGCGCCATGTGCTGGCAACTCAGACGGACTGATCCGCATCGGTGAAGGACGGGTCCATCACGCATCACTAGAAGACAGCAGACCTTATAGGGTTGTTTTGCGACGCAAGGAGCCCGCAAGAAAGGTCGCTTCAATCACACGGCCGTCTTCAGGTGCGCGTCGGTCTCGCCCCAGATCGTCGCACGAGGGCAGGGACTGGGAACATTATCAAGGCGAATTGAACGGGCGCGGTGGTCGCTTGCCGGACGAGGTATTCCAACGGCCGACGGCCGCAGTATCGACTGGGAGTGCGAGTCAGGACAAAGCCGCTGCGATACTGCAAGAATGATACAGCGTAGACGTTGGGAACATTCAAAACCTGGCAAGTCGGCATCAATCCTAGTCTGTGGAACTCTCGTATTTTGATCCGATCATGCAATGTCAAGACCGAGAGCCTCGCGATGGTAGGCATCAGCCGTCCTCTCCTCAACCGGACGGCACAGGTAGAACCTCCTTAGGTCTTAGAGCTGAAGGGGTGCAACGCCTTTGACGTCAGTGGCTCGTTAACAGGGGATTAAACGGACGTACTCACATTAGGAACACCAAGCCGCAGCGTCATTTCATTCGCAGCTTCACCGTCGAAGAGAATGTCCCATTGCGTGTCCACGAAGATGCGACTTGAGATTTCAGCCTCAATGGGAAAAAGCCGGAGGTGGGCGTCGAAGGATAGACGCAGCACCTGACTGACTGTAAAGCCAGCCTTTGAGGAGGCGACCGTCAAATCGAACGCATCGATGTCGCCGTAGGCTTCTGGCTGATGGAGAGTCGGCGAACCGGAGGAGACGTCGCCATGATGGCGTCTGCGCGCGCGCAGCGGAGACGCCGGCCTAGGAAAAAAGGGGCCGACCATTGCCCGACGTCCAGCTTCTCGTGTGTATGGCATGAGCAGCGACCGCCAACCACCCTGAGCGCCCAGGTCGCAAGAGGATGTAAGTTTTCTCAGCCATCATAGTGGAGGGGTCGGCTATCTGGTACCCGGCCCGCTCGCATTCGATGCTTCTGGTTCTCTCGTGAGCAAGGAGCAAGGGGTGATCGTCTCATCGGCCTCGACTGGTGGGCTCGCCGCACCAAGAGTAACAGATGCGTGCGAGCCGCCAACTGTACGGGCAGAGAAGCAGGTAAGAGGCCGGCGATCCGGCACTTTCAGTATTACATTGCTCGCGTGCGACCCATCCCTCTCAAGCTCCTTTCACAAACATTCGTCCCCTTCGCCTGCCCAGATATATGGTCGTCTCATTGGCATTCACACGATCACTACGGAAAGGAACTCTCGCGTGGGTCACGCTTAGTTCATCTTCTTGATGAGGGTGTTGATGGCCTCCTCCCGCAGACCCTGGTCACCGCCCTCGACGTAGCCCTGGAACTTGCGCTGGCGCCAGCCGCCGGTCGGGTTCGACAGCTTGAACGGCCAGAGGAAGTTGGCGCAGGCCTTGAAGTTGGGGCCGACGGTCGCGATCTCGTGAACGAGGTCCTCGATGCAGATGATGCCCTTGGGGCCGAGCTTCTCCTCAATGACGGCGTTGGACGTGATGGGGATCCGCTGGCCGTTGACCTTGGCGTATCCGCGCTTGTAGATGAGCGAGCGGACCTGCGAGAGAAAAAGCGTCAGGAAACCGCCCAGCGGGTGCAACGTAAAGGGGCGAAGAACGCACGGTGGCCAGGTTGGGCTCGCCGTAGGTGATGTAAGGCTCAACGAGCTTGAGCATCTGGGCGGTAGCCTTGGTGTTGCGGACGAAGACACCGTTGTTGATCTGGAGGAGCCGGAGCAGCTGCAAGATCTTGCGCGGCTTGGGGGCAATCTCGTTGATACCGCGGATGCGGACAACGAAGAAGACCTTGGGCTGGGCAGCGACGTAGAAGTCACCCGAGGCGCGGGCCTCGCGGCGGAGGCGGACCTCCTCCTTCTCGGCGGCCGTGTACTCCTTGACGTACTGCTCGGCGCGCTTGAAGATGACCTTGCGCTTGGCCTTCTGGGCCTAGAGACGCACGTATTGGGAGAGGCGTCAGTTTCCGAGAGGACAGAAGGATGGAAGAGCAAGCCGGCCGGGTTGAGAGGAGCGGTAGGAGTTAGGGGGAGGGATTCTCAGTCCCGAAAGATGGTTAACTTTGGACATCATTGCCGTGCAAGGCTAGTCGTAGTTTGGCGCATGGATAGCGATATGCATCACCGAATCCCCCTCCCAAGGTGATGTGTGTGTAGGAATGCGTGGACGGGTCGGCCAGAGGCAGCCGGCGTAGGCATTCCTCAACCAGCCAGCCGGCTGTCCGGCAGATGCAACTGAGCTCCCTCCGAGAGAGCTCGCCCTGACCGGCCGACCTCAAAGGCGAGCAGTAGCGAGGCGGGAGAAGGGACGCACCTTCTTGGCCTCGGCGGCCTTGGCGAGCTTGTCCTCCCGGGTCTTGTCGGTGGACTTGCGCTTCTTGAGCAGCGTCTCGGGGACGGCGATTTGCTGCGTGAGGGGAGCGGCGTCAGTCGGGCTGACCTGGAAGGAGACGGGCTCAAGATCAAGCCCTGCGGGCTTCGAGCGAGGCGGGTCGGGCAGTTCCGAACCGGCTTGCGCAAGGTCGTGCACCGTCGGCAGAGGTTTCTGCCACTTCAGGCAGAGGTGACCTCCGCGGCCTGCAAGCCAACGTCCAAAACGATAGCCCATTGGAGCGACAAGCCGACCCAGCGGACAAGGTGAGCGAAGGCCCTCCCTCGTCCACTGTGTAGCGGCTATCCTCGCTGGACTACCGCCCTTCGCTTGCGGCTCTGCTGGCCCCACCGCCTGCACGCCCGGCCTCCCAACTCGATCCAATCCCGCGCTCGGACACCGGCTCGAAATGTCGCTCTTCCTCCGGCATTCCCGTGAGGTTCCAGCGTTGGACGGAGACTAACCTCAGCCGAGGGGACGGTGTAGGCGGCGGACATGCTGGTCTGTAGGTGGGAGGACCAGGTGCGCGGAACGGGCGGCAGGTTTCGAACGTCGGAGGAACCGAGAGCCAGCGAAGACAACGACCGGGAGCAAGCAGGGGGGGAGACTGTCAGCGGAAGGCCGTAAGGTCGAAGGTATCGTCGGGTCTGGCAGAACGCACGGATGTGTCTTGACGGGGGGAAAGGCGCAACAACGACGACAGACACGGGGCAAGAGCGGAGGCAGGAACAGCGGCGGGGCGCGGCGCGCGCGCAGGGAGGCGGAGCGGGCTGGCAGCCAGCTGTGTTACGCAACCTTGGGCTGGCGGGGGCGTAACTCTGAACGTCACGCAGCGTCCCGCGGCGTCCGACCTCAACTTCACAGTCGGTTTCTCGGGGTCAGTAGAGACAAGGCTGGCGCTTTGGCATATTCCCATTTCGGTGCTGTCATCTGGGCGAGTGCCCCTTTCCCTGTCTCGCCCCTTCCGACCTTGCTCCTCGGAACTGCACGACGCCGCTGGTCTCTCTCTTGTCCGCCACGCAAGTCCAACCTCTCTTCAAGACCACCTCGTCCCACCTCATCCAACATGGTTCGTTAGCCGGACTCCTTGTTGCCGCGGAGAGCTTCTCCCCGTCGCTCCACCTTCACCCCCCCCATCCCTCCAGGGCTTGCCTGTGCACAGCACGGCACCAGAACGACCAGGGCGCGTGCCGCTCCTGCGCACTTTGCGGGCGGCCGCTCTCTCGGGACGACTTCTCGCTTTCGGTCCCACCTTCGAAGGGTGTCCCGGATGTGTCCGCTTTGAGCAGGTCGCACAGGGCGGTTCCGCTCAAATGCACCTGCCATAAGCGAACAGCCAGGACACCTAGAAGCCGAACGCCCTTGCATCCGTCTCGGGTGTGGGGTGGACGGACAGAGACGTTGCGACCGGAGGGTGCGCGCTCCTTTGGAGCTGTTGCTGCCCTCTTGAGTCACATCGTGCTCGGGGCCAGGCCCTTTACATGGGGTTTCTCTCGTCCTCGGACGGGAGAAGCTAGAGCGACGGGACAGAGAAGCTTTCTCCCTGCCCGGGATGAGAGCATCTTTGTCCTGACTCAATGACCCCCTTCTTCTCGACCTCTCCTTTTCTCTCCCGCCCCTACCTCCAGCCTAAGACCGCTGCCAAGGGAGGAAAGAAGGTTGCCGCTGCCCCTTGTAAGTTTCCTAACGCACGCTCTTCTTGCGACGAGTTCGCTTGCTGAATCCTTCTGCTGTTGCTCGCGTATCCAGACCCCAAGGGTGGCAAGAAGTCCGCTTCGGCCAAGAACCCGCTCTTCGAGAAGAAGACGCGCTCGTTCGGCATCGGCGGCGACCTGCCCCCGAAGCAGGACCTCACCCGCTTCGTCAAGTGGCCCGAGTACGTCCGGCTCCAGCGCCAGAAGGTCATCCTTCACCAGCGCCTGAAGGTATGTCTGCTTTGACATTTCGGGTTCCCGCCTGATCCTTGACTGGCTACCAATCACTGACGATTCGTCCCTCGCTCGCTCAGGTTCCCCCGGCGATCGCCCAGTTCGCCCACACGCTCGACAAGAACACGGCCACCCAGCTGTTCACCCTGCTGAACAAGTACAAGCCCGAGTCGAAGCAGGAGAAGAAGGCGCGCCTGCTGTCTGAGGCCGAGGCCAAGGTCGCCGCCGGTGACAAGCCCGCCGACAACAAGAAGGCCGACAAGAAGCCCAACTTCGTCAAGTACGGCCTCAACCACGTCGTCGCCCTTGTCGAGGCCAAGAAGGCCAACCTCGTCGTCATCGCCGACGACGTCGACCCGATCGAGCTCGTCGTCTTCCTCCCGGCCCTCTGCCGTAAGATGGGTGTCCCGTACGTCATCGTTAAGAACAAGGCCCGCCTCGGCACAGTCGTCCACAAGAAGACGGCTGCCGCCGTCGCGATCCAGGACGTCGCCTCGGAGGACCAGGCCGCTCTCGCCACCCTCGTCTCGGCCTCCAAGGCCAACTTCACTGACAAGTACGCCGAGGTCTCTAAGCACTGGGGCGGAGGAATTCGTGGCAACAAGTCAGTTGCTAAGCTCCGCATCCGTGCCAAGGCTGCCGGCCAGGACGCCACCAAGGTCTCGACCACCCTCTAAGTCGTCCGCCATCCTGTGTCCCTCACTGGATCATGAACGATTTTTGTCGCACCTTTTGCTTCTCCGTTTCTCTTTTTCTCACTTGACGCCCCCGCTTCCTATCATGAGCTCTGAACGACATTTTGACCGGGGTTCGACTTGGAGGCTAAGAGCAAGCAACGTGCAGTGTGAGGGCAAACTGCCGGTTGAGCCGCCCCGTCGGTCTGCGCCGTCAGGGCGGGTCGAAAGAACCGTGACCGAGGGTGCGCTGGCGCAGGGTGATTCTGTACGTCGTCGGCATTGAAGTGGCGCATCTCCCACTGTCGCTCGGGTCCTGCTGCTGGCCTGGTGAACATAGGGCGGTGAGGTACAGGCGCATCTGACAGACGGCTAGGTCGATCGGCCCCTATTTCTCAGCCCGCGCGTCAGCTGGGGTTGGCTGCTCGCTCGCTCCCCTCTCTTCCCCTCGTCGCGCTCGACGCTTCGCTAGACCTCTTGCGCTCCTCGGCGTCGTTCATCGCTACCTCTCCTGGTGATGCAAAGCGGAAGGAGGAGGCGCATGTGATCGGACCCTCCCTACCCCAAACAAATCCGCGGAGCTGGGGCTGCCTCTATGATCCTCCGTCGGCCGGCGCCTGCGCCTGTGTTCTCGACCCGCCAACGCCTAGCGCCCGAAGGCCAAATGAAGCCATGCTGCCCAAGCGCGGCCGAGATGACTCTGCTTCGCTCAGCGGCGGACTCGGCTGAGCGCTGCCGCTCCCCGATGAGGAGGCGGAAAACGGAGCGAGCGAGAGCGTCCGGTTTTGGGCTCGGGGTGAGCCGGTAGGTGTCGACTGCCCAGAGGCAGAGAGTGAGGGGTAGCTCGGCCGTCCGGGCGAGAGGAACGATGTGCTGGCTGCAGGGGAGGCAGGTGTAGAAGCTGTTGATGGCGGCCCGCCGGCGCCAGAGGTTGCCTCTTTCATCAAGAACTCGACGAACAGCTGCGAAAAGGACTGACAGAGAGCGAAGCGAGGGCGGAGCAGAGGCGGTGAGCTTGACTGTTCTGGCGCTCCGTAAATGTGGAACATCATATGACGACGCACCTCGTTGGCTGCCGGTTCCTCCTCGTCCTCTGCAATGGGCCGGGCGACGATGCCGCTCGGTCGACGCAGCATACTGCCGGCCCTCACGCTAGACTTTTGCAGGCCGGCTTGCTCGCGCTCGAGATCTGACCACGAGAGGATCGACGATAGAAGCGAGAGCATCTCAAATCGCTTCGAATCGCCCCGCGCCGTCGTCAGGTACGAGAGGAGGATGTTTGTCACAAGCCGGCTTGGAGGCGTTTGACACGATCTTCAGGTCAGCGCCAGTAGAAATGGTAGGCAAGGTCGACAGAGAAAGGACATACCGGTCGACGTTCTCATCTCCCGAGTTCTTCTTGATGCGCCGCAGCGCCTCGGTCAAGTGTTCGTTCATGATGACATCTGGTCAACGGTTCAGAGGCAGGAGCGGATATTAGCGCCCATCTGGCTGGCCAACGAGCGCGCGCACGAGAGGACGCACTCTCGTGCCGGATCTTGCCAATGAGCAGGTTCTTCTCCTTGACCTCGCGCTCGAGCGTCTGGGTCCTTCCTGCGTCAGATTTGAGCTCGTTGAGACGGGCCTACAGAAGGGTGGATTCGTCAGTCAGAACGAGAACCAAGAGCTGACGCCGCGAAGACTCGTGATACGTACCTCCGACGTCGACGCGCGGAGCTTCCACTCGCCAAGCGAGGCTGTCGAATTGCGCAGCTGGGTTTCCAGTTCAGAGACGGCGGATCGAACTTCCGACTCCTTCGCTGAAGGGAGGGCGAGACCGTGATGGAGGTGAGTCGTCAGTACGCGAAGAAGGCTCGCTTCGCTGCGAAGAGCGCGACTTTGACGAGGGACGCACATGCCTGGAACTCTTCCAGTACGCTTTGAAGGTTGACGGCGCGCTCTTCCTCACGCTTGGCTCGTTCGCGCTCCTTGTCGGCCTCAGTGAGGAGCCGGCGCACCTCACCCTCAAGCTCACGGACGCGAAGCTCCTCGTCCTCGGCCCGTGCGCGCTCGTTCCCAGCGACCTCCTCCCACTCTTCCCTCTCCATGCGGAGGCGCTCGACCTCGCCCTGAAGCTCGCGAATCTCGCGCTCGCGCGCAAGGGCAGAGTCGGACGTCGTGGACGACTGAAGGCGCAGGGCCGAAAGGTCGGTCGAAAGCGAGGAGGTCTCGGCCGCTTGTGATGCCAGCTCCTGCTGAAGCGTGGCGACTGTCGACTCAAGCGACGAGACGTCGGACATGAGGGTCGTGATCTGGGCTTCTCGACGGTCCAGCTCCTCCTATTGCAGGTCGAGAGGCACAGGCGGAACTGGTCAGCCCTTTGCTATTTCAGCTGTCCGACTCAAGCAGGACATACTGCGTCCTCCTGAAGCTTCTTGCCGAGCGTCTCGCGCATGCCGCCGACCTTGCCAACGAGGCTCTTGTACTGCGCCTCGAGCCGCTCCTTCTCGGCCTTGGTCTTGTCGAGCGCCTTGCGCAGCACGCGGACCTGCTCTGCATCGCCTGCGTCCTCGCGCGTGCCGAGATCGATCGATGATGGCCGCGTGATGTCGAGAGAGGGCCTGGGCGAGGACGACGCTGTGGTGTCGATGATGGGAGGGAGCGAGTCAAGCGTCGAGACGACTGAGGCTTGTGCGGCATGCGATGGTGCGACAGGCGGCTGAGAAGGGGCTGCTACCGCGGCCGCAGCGGGAGTCGGCGGCGAGGCGGCAGGCTCCTCGACAACGATAGGGGGAGCCGGAGCTACCGGCAGCGGTGCGGAGGGGCTCGCAGGTGGCGAAGAGAGGTCGACGACGTTTGACCTGGCAGCAGTCGTCGAAGCAGCAGGGGCAGCCGGCACGTCCTCGACCTCCTCGACCGGCTCTTCGGCAGCCGGTGCCTCAGCAGGCTTGACGGCCTCGGCCGGTTCCTTCAAGTCGTCGTCAGCGGCCTCTTTGGTCACCGGCGTCGGTTCAGGACTCGTCGGTCGACTCTCTTCGTCCTCCTGACCGTCGCCTGCTACACTCGCAGCGGGGCTCGGTGCAGCGCTGCTGAGAGGCGCGCTCGTTGCCCCGTTCGTGCTGCCTGCTGTCGAGGCCCCGCCCGAGGCCGCGGCTGCCTTGGCCGCCGACTTTGACTTCTTCTTGGCCATTGGAAGGAGCGCGGTCGAGGAGCAGAGAACAGACGGAAATGAGGGCCGAAAGGAGGTGGATAAAAAGGGAAGGGGCCGAGATGCTGGAGGGGGGTTGATGGTCGTCGAAGATCGCCAGCCACGCGAGCGCGCCTTGGGCGGGGCGACGGCAGTTTCAGCCCTCATGCTGTCCTCGTCATGGTCGTTCTGCCCGCCACATCATTGATCGTCGCCCAGCTGTCGTTCACATTGGCAGCACGCCGGCCACTCCAAATACAGGGATTGAGGCAGACAGGGGCTGCCAGGATCGGAGCACGGAAGCGCAGGCCATCGAGTGACAAGATATTGACAATCATACATCGACCTCTCTCCCAGGGTTCGTTCGGACAGAAGCCAAGCAGAGGCAGAGATGGGAGCCGAGGTCGGTCGCAAGAGTGGTGGTTTTAGGAGGACGGATAGACGAGTGTCCGGCGCAGGACGTCTGCCTGCGAGTGTGCAGCTGATTTGCGCGGGGGTGGGGGGGGGTTTGGGGTTCGGCAAGCCAGAATGTAGCTTTAAGCCTTGATGAAGTCCCGGACGCCCTCAAGCCACGACATGTACTCCTGTGGGCGTGTGAAGGAAGTTAGCAATTTGGACTAGCCCGCCCTGATTAGAAGAAAAGGGGCCGGCCGCACCTTGACCTCCTTGCCGCGCTGGAGCTCAACGACGGCGTCAGCGAGCGACTCGTCGAAGCCGCGAGCCTCAATGAACTGCTGGAACTGCTCCTGGACGGTCGGGTCGAGGTGGTCGAACGCTGCACGAAGAATGAGATCACACCGGAGTCAACTCACGGCCAGCTACGGCTCTGGCATGAGAACGCACCAGGACCGTCGTAAAGCTCGCCGCGCTTCTCGGCGCCCTGCGTCGACTTGTCCGAGGCGAGCTGGCCGTCCTTGTAGTACATGACGTCCGAGATCGTGAATTGCGAGTCCTCAATGATGGTGTCGACGACGAGGGCCGAGGCGTCGGTCGACTTGGTGATCGTGATGGTGACAGGAAGGAACGACGTGCTGTCATCCTGCTCGGGCGACTCGTCCTCCTCCATCTCCATCTCGTTCGCGGTCTCCGACGTCTCGACACCCGAGGTCGAGAACGAGACGGTGATGCTGCATCAATGGGCAACGTGCATCGGCATGGGAGAGAGAGGTGAAGCGGTGGCAAGCGGTGGCGAGAACAGTCATCAGTACCAAGGACGCCGACGCTCGATCGATAATCAGGCAGAAATTCGCTACCCACGTCTCGTTGTCGAGCTTCTTGGTCAGGACAACCTCGTCCTGGCCGGCCGACTCGCCGATCTGGAGTGGCGGATGCAATAGGCGAAGCGACTTCTCAGCACGCTGCTCACACAGTGGCTCGAGCAAGCAATGTCCAACGTGCTGCCTCAACAGGCAAGAACAACGCAGACGCACCTTGAATCCAAGCTCCTCAATCTTGGACCGCGTCTCGCTGAGCTGCTCGAACGTCTTCTTCTCGGCCGCGTCGTCGGTCTCGTACTTGTGCTCCTCCTCGAGACTGCTGACGAGGTCAGCGTCACCTGGCAGGATCAACGGGACAACAGGAAAGAAAGGTCAACCAGGGCCGAGCAAAGGGGCCGACAAGGTAGAGCGACATCAACCCACTCTCAACAGCCTTGAAGCGCGAGGCAGACATAGCGAAGGTCCGGCTGGTGGAGACGGCGGTGGCCCGGGCGGCCGGAGCGGTGAAGCGGGCGACGGAGCTGGCACGGACGACCGGGCGAAGGGCAGCGCGGAAGAGGGGGAGCGAACGGGAGGCCATCGTGGAGAAGATCAAAGAGGGAAGAGGCAAGACAGAGAAAGTCGTGAAGGGAGGAAGGTGATGGAGCGAAGGTGGACAAGATTGGAGCGAGAGCAAGGTAGACGGCGTGCAGCAGCGGCGGAGACGGCGCTCAGCGGCGGGCGCGAGTTTTCCCAGCCGCGCAGCACTTGCCAGAAGCTCGAGCGCTACTCTTTCGATGGCGACAGCATCTCTGTCTGCGGCAGGACCGGCAGCCCAGGTTGGGTGCTTTTATTTGAGGGGCAGTCGCAATCTGGCAAGATACATTGGCACATGTCATCGCCCCCTCAGATTATTGACAGGCCGCGCCCATCCCGCAAGTCCCACGTCACATGCTTTCGTGTAACCTCGTCTCGTCGCCCTCTCCCGTGCGACGAGGCAAGCGGTCCACATTCAGCGCCGGCCGGCAGCGGCAGCGGCCGCTGGGCCGTCCTCTTTCTTAGTGAGGATGCTGCCTGCCCACTTGCGGACGACGCCCTTGGCAGTTGCATAGCCGTTCTTGACAGCAGGGGACTGGCCAGCGACGAGCCCATCGAGCCGAACGATGACGCCGTCGACCGCCTGGCGAGTGAAGGCCGAGTGATAGTAGCGCAGGCGGAGGAAGTGAGCGTAAAAGAGCGGGGCAAGGAGCGAGTTCTGGAAGCTGCAAGCGGCAAGAGGTTCGAGTTGAGTCCGCAGACGATGATGCGGATGATGGAAATCGTCCAGACACATACGTGATGGCACCGAGAAGAACACGCGCGAAGATGAGGATCTCGGTGTAGGCGACAAATTTCATCGCCGGGTCGTAGTTGCCTGGGTAAGTAGCGCAGCCGTCAGACTGAGTGCGAGGCTGGTGAACTACCGTGCACCTAGCTCCAACTTACCCTTGACCCAAAGCTGAACGGCCCGGCCGAGCTTGTCGGTCGCGGTCTGGGCTTTGGCAGCCGCAGGCGCCGCCTGGCCGCCCGAAGACACGGGCGTGGCCGGCGCAAACTTGGGCAGGATATTGGTTCGGAGGAAGGTGAGCACGTGGAAAAGTGAGAAGGTCGCGAATGGCAGGAGCGTCACTGTAGATGTTCAGTAAGAAACATTAGTCCTTGGAAACGGATCAGTCGGCGGAGGCGGTGACAGTGACGCACAAGCGATCGGCTTCGAGATCCACCAGTACAGGCTGAGAACGGCGTACTGGACGTTCTCGTCCATGAGCGCCTTCTGCAGGTAGCCGACGAGACCACCCTGCGTGTGCGATTGCGGAAGGCCAATCGACTTGCTGTGTGGCGCCAAGGCGATCGGGAGATTGCGCGGTTCAGCGGGGCGGAAGCGGAGAACGCGGACGGGCTTTCAAGTGAGCTGCTAGGCAGAAAATGACTCACAGGCAAACGATGCCGTAAGAGACGAGGGCGCCCGAGTAGGCGGCTGCAGAAGTCAAGCAGGGGTCCAGTCAGCCCTTGCCTTTGATCGGTTCGCCTTCGCTGGCTAGGGAGAGGGGAGGCTTTGAGACCCTCCTCGACCTCGCTCTGGCGCACGACCTCTCAACCCCGTCACGCGCCTCGGCTCTCCGACTGACCCTTGTAGGCGAGAGCACCGGTGCCCTTGAACATGACGGTGTTGAGCGCGACCTTGGCGGCCGTGATGAGCGTGATGGCATGGCCGGCGGCCCAGAGGCTGAGGCGAAGGGCGAAGGGAGTACGTCAGTCACAGAGCCCATCTCGTTCGCGTCAGCTCGCTCCTCCATTGACCCTGCTGACGGCGCAAGCTACAGGCGGAGCCTTCTGAGCTCCGTGCACGGACGCACAAGTGAGGGTCGAGCGACATGATGAGTCAAGGGCTTGAGGAGAGTCTGGGTTTCTGTAAGAAAGATGAGGTTTCGAAAGAGACGAGGTGAGGCGAGCACGGCAGGCCGAGCGACCGCCGCGCGCCTGGCGTTTCGCACGGCCGCTTCGGCGGTGACGTTTCCCGAAGCCTGCGCATCCTCCGGCAGCGTGAGCAGAGGGCAGCTGTGACAACGACAACGCCATCGGGCGGAGGCTGCCGTATACAAAGCCCCAAATGAAGATTCTCGTCCGCTCGACCACGGCGGCGCCCAAATAATTACGAAGGACATAGTACAGTGGGGGAAGTACAGGGCTTGAAGCCTGCGTCTATTATTTAAGCGAACGAATAGGACGACGTGACGGATTAATGCTACGGCACGGCTGACTTGGCCTCCTCGACCGCCGGATGCTCGACTGGCGGAGGCACATCCTCCTTGTAGGCAAAGAGAACGAGAACGCCGGTGACTGAACAAGGTACGAGTCGAAGGTCAGCAAGCGGTTCAAATTTCACCAGAAGTTTCTGAGTCGACGCACGGGCACAGAGGGCGGCGAGGAAACCAAAAGCTGCTTGGTAGCTGAGGCGAAGGAGATTGAATTTTCAATTAGAGTGATCTGTTGCACGAAATGGGAGCGGACGGACGCACGCCTTCCAGCGGACAACACCGTGGCCGCCAATTTCGCCTGCCGGCGCGGGCTCGATATAGTTGGCCTTGAGGCTTGCAGTGATGCTGAGCACGATGGCGGCACCGAGCTGGTACGTCGAGTTGAGCGTGCCGCCGACGACGCCGGCATGCTGACTCGGTGAACTCTTCATCGCGGCATTGTTGACCGTGATGAAGACTGCGAAAGCGTAGAAAGCAGCGGATGGTCATCAGTCACAGGCCAAGAAGGCGGTCGGGCAGGAAACGCACCGAGCGCTGTTCCGAGACTGCCGAGGAAAAAGCCGGGCATGACAAGCGGCCAATAGTCGCCCTCGGTCTCGCCCCAGACAAGGAGGAGGGAGCCAATGCAGGCAAAAATCGAGCCGACAACCATCCGGATTTTGAGGGTCGGCCACGAGGGGAAGAAGATAACGAGCAGGAAGACGGCACCGCCGCCGACCGAGATAGGCAGACTGTCATTAGGGGAGGATCAGCTGCTGACCCACGCGCAAGCGGGCACGGGAGGCCGCTACGCACAAGTGAACAGCCGTCATGATTGAGTTAACACCCCACTCGGCGAGGATATTAGCGTAGTTGAATTGGACGGCTGGTGAGAAGGGAGAACAAAAGGCTTGGGCTGATCAGTCTCAGATGCACGGGAGGTTTAGACAAGGCGGGTGGCCGCACTGTACCACCACGCGTACGGCGTCAGGGCGACGAGCATAAGTGGCGTGACATTCTTGATCTTCCAGATGGCCGGCGTGATGAGGGCGTTGATTGGATCGATCAGCGTCTCGTACCAGAAAAAGATTGGGAAGAGGAAGACGCCGATGACCAGCGTAGCGATGGGCTGGGCTCGGAGCCTGAAGGTCGGGATAATTGATCAGACCCCTGGAGTAACGAACCGAAAGAAGTCTGCAGAACGTACCAGCCTCCTCCCTCAGAGCCGTCAGTAAGGCCGAAGATGACAAGCACCATCCCGGCCAGCAGGAGGGAGGTGCCGATGTAGTCAAAGGCCGTCGGATGAGGCAGGCTCTCCAGCTCGGCGAGGAGAGCAACCGAGCGCTTGTCGCCCGTCTCGGCATCGTAGTGGAGCGTATCATAGTGCATCTGCTTGAGATCTTTGTCGGACGGGATGCAGAAGACGCAGGCGATGGCGAGAGGGATGCAGACTGCGAGTACAAGTTAGAAGAGCAGACGTCAGATCGCTTCGAAGCAACTGCTGTGGCCGTCTAGGGCGCTCGAGTCGCCGTACCTGGTGCGAGTAGCCAGAAAATCCACTCCCAAGAAGCGAGCTGAGTGATGCGGGGGGTAAGTAATGAGCACCAGCGCAGGCTAGTAAGACGAGGCTTGAGCAGAACGTACGAGCAAAACGCCGCCAAGGATGAATCCCGCAACGTTAGCGACCTCTCCTGACGCGCCAAAGACTGAGAGCGCAAAGTGCTCATCGTCGGCCCTTGGGAACATGTGCACGATCAGATGCAGGGCCGAAGGGATGCAAGCAGCAGCGCCGATGCCCTTGATGGCTCGTAAGACGAAGAAGGTGACTTTGTCCTCGCAGAAGCCACAGCCAAGGCCAAAGATGCCAACCCAGGCACTGGCGGATGAGAGCGTGAGCGAATAGGTCAGGCTTTGGTCCGAATGACGCTGCCCTCCGAGAACATCTCTGAGGAGCCAGACTCACAGGCCGCCAATGAAGACGTATTTCGCCGACCAGAGGTCCGACACCTTGCCGGCGGCGAGCATGAACGAGGCGAGCGTGACGACGTAGGCGTTGATGGTCCAGGTGCTCTCGTTGGCGCTCATGCCGAGGTGGGCGGCGATCTAGGTACAGGGGAACGAAGGAGGTGGTCGGGGAAGGCCGGCGGCGCGGAGAGTCAGCGGCCCGGCACTAGCAAGCCAAAGCCGGTGGGGCACACCTCTGAAATGCCGAGGACTACGGCACTGGCGCTATAGACATCTACGAACTGTGCGATGCAACTTGAACGCCGAGGGGGGATGCGAGTCAGTTGTCGAGCAGACCCGACAGGAGCCTTGGCACTGAGACGGGCTCGAGAAGGCATGCGAGCGAGCACTCACAAGACGGCGAGCAAGAAGCCGCGCCGGACGCGCGAGATTGTGACAGGCGCGATGCCCTCTGCCCTTAGCGTTGTCGCTGCGGTCGAGGCTGGTGTCAAGGCGGTCATCGTGACTGCAGGGGGAGGGGGTCGTCGGGCGGTGCTGGTGGTCGGGAGAAGGCAGGGGAGTGTGGAGCGCGCGAAGGAGGTGTTCGGGATACGCAAGGCGCTTTGGGTCGGCAGGGACGCAGCGTGAAGGTCGGAAGATGGAGGGATGGTGGTCGGCTGAGAACGAGCTTCTCTTCTGTGCACTGAGCGAACCGGAAGAGAGTCGTACGGCTCGCCGGTCCTCGGCGGGTGCCTGGGAGGCGACGGAGGGGAGCTGCTCGCGGCAGCCGGGGGCCTCGTCGCTTCACAAGCGCGCTTGCGGGGCGTAATCTCGCGCCAGGCCATTCACCGGTCGGACGAGGATGGTTCGTTCACCGAACTCCACAGCACGATGGCGGCGAGCCAGAAATTGTAAAGATTTCATATCCAGGGGAAGACGGAGAGCTTTCGAGGCTGCAACTTGGACCGAAGCAGTTGGTTGCGTGCGCTCCGTGTAGGCGTCATTGTAATCAGGCAAGGATCACACCCATTCTCCGTTAGTCCTGAATCGTGCACCTGTGTCGGTCTCGTAGCAGCTCAGCGGACCTTGAACCTTAGAGACGCGCACTTATATGCTGCTCTAGAGAGGGGGAGGGGTTGACGCTCGCTTGATCCTGCGGGGCTTGCTGGCCGGTTACTGCGCACCCTGTCGACGGCCGACGGCACCGTAGCTCGAGCCCTGGGCTGCTGGTTCAGGATTGTCAGGCAGGTCTGCCGTGCCATGATGTGCTGGCTTACTGTGAGCCTGGCAAGAGCTGGCTTCGTTTGATATTATTGCGTTCAATAACCTTGAGACTCGTCTCTGCCGCTACAGCCTTGCTTGGCGGGCAAGCAGCACGCGTCCGTCGCTCGCGAGTCATCGGGGCCGGGCGGCCGACCATGTTCCCGTCTTTCACAAATGACCCTCGACCGCCCTAAACTAGATCACCGGAGGTAGCGGGCTTGTAGCCGTGATTTCTCGCTTGCCATAACGTCATCAAGATCTTTTGCGTCGCGGATGGACGCCTTCGGCAGCTCAATCGAGCTTCTCAGGCCGGCTCCTGCAGCCGATGGCCTCCAGCCGGGCTCGACTGGCGCCCGCCTGGACAAGCCAGCTAAGACGCGAAGCAGGACCGGATGCCTGACCTGCAGGAGACGTATGTACCGGTCTTCTAATTTGACGCAAACCTCGGCAAGTCGGGTTCCTGCAGGCTGGCCTTCGCCCGCTGCTTGACCGGCAACTGCTTCGGCCCGGTTGCCCGACTCTGTCTCCTGCTAGCGATCTGACGATCCTTATTCCTTCTCCTTGCTCTCTTCAGGCAAGCACAAATGCGGAGAAGAGCGGCTGGGCCCGCTATTGCGACCCAGCTGCGAACGCTGTCTCGCTGCTGGTCTTGATTGCCTTTGGCCGACGGTCGAGCAGCTGCCGAAGGGCCGCAAGCGGAGGACTCGTCAACCGTCGGCCAATCTGACCGTCGGCCATGACGCCTTGCCAGCGCTGCCCATCGCCAGTCTCTCAGGGGTCCAGGACACTACCCAGCCTCGTCCTCAGATATACCCTCCTCTTCAGCTGTCGGACCTCGCCGCGTATGCGCCATCGCTTCTTCATGTGACTGCTGCCGGCCCGGCCTGCAATACAAGTGCGCGCTTCGGCACCGACACGACGGGCCCTTGGTCCTCCTTCAATGCCGTCGCCGGACCGTCGAGCTATACCTCCATACCACCATCAGACGAGTTCTTCCTTGGAGGAAGGCCGGCGCAGCAGGTGCTATCTACAGTAGGATCAACACACGACTGGTCCCTCAGCCTGACTGATGACGCGACCTTCGCCGCTGCCGGCATGACGCTCGACTCGTGCGGCATGGGCAGCGGAGGACCTGAAGCCTGGTTGGAGGATATCTCTTCGCCGATCTTCGACTTCAATGACGGGCGTACCTTGCCGATAGGGCTGCCGCCGGAGCAACCGACCTTCGGCAGCGCGTCCGACGTGGTGGCAGAGCTCGTCACATCGACATCTGAAGGTCGACAGGCGGCAGACAACTGGTACATGAGTCCGCCGCGTTTCATCGCACCGACACCAACGCTCGAGCTGCTGTACCGCAACCCCGAAGAGCGGGCTCTCGTCAGTCGCCAGGCTCCGTTCTCGCGCTCGATGGCTGTATGACCGATGCTGAACCCTGTCCCTGCGTGCGAAATTCTATCCACAGATCCAGTTCTTCCTCGTTCAGATCCCGTGCGCCCCTGGCAATTCGAGACAGCAACTGAGCTCTACTCATATGTGTCGGTATTAACGCCTGGCTCTCCGTTGCAGTATCATTTTCATCGGACGACCGCAGGCTCCCCGCGGAACACTCATCCCCCCGCCGGCACTCCTGCCTGATCGAGCGCCCGACCTGCGTTTACTGCCGCGGTTCGACATGCTTCTGCCCTACTTCGACATCCCCCATTTTCTCTCGCTCCCACGCGGCTCAAGCATGGCAACGGACGCTCTCGCGCTCGCTGTCATGAGCATGTCGGCAATACATCTTGCTCACCTACACTGGACGAACGGACTCGAGGCGCTTCGGACCGGCGATTACGCGTCAGCCGCCCGTGCGGCAGAAAGCGAGAAGAGGTATCGCGCCATAGGCCGGAGCTTCGTCTCGACCTCGCTTGCGCTTGTCCGGTCGTCGATCGACCTAGTCGCATCAACTGCCGACCTCGCGCGACTGGGCCTTCGCGGCCCTTCTGCGGCGTCTGACGGGGTTGAAGGGACGGACGAGATGGCGCGACTTCTTGTTGCCTGCTCTTTTGCGGTCCTTACCGACTGCATCTCGGGCGGTAACGCGCACCTTACGGCGTTGACAATGGCCAAAGAGGTTCTTGCCAGCCAGGGCGGCGCCCGCTGGATGCTGGCCTCAATGGCTGCCTCGATCACATCATCCCGCGCCTCGCCGCTTGCTGCAACTCGCCGTCGCCGGCTTCGGCTCTTTCGATCCGTTCTCGAAGAGTGGGGTCATCGTGGCTTTTAGCAATGGACGCTTTGCTGACACAGGTCTCTTGTCCCATCTAGGCTTGTCTCCTGGGAGCTCGTTACCACCCTCTCGACCAGCACAGCGCCCAACCTCTTTGCAAAGACCCACATTCTCGAAGCTCAACACGGTGAAGGTTCTGATGATGTAACTCAGCCAGACCTCGATGCGCTGGAGAACTGGTTCTTCGACTTTGCGCCGCCGAGTGGCTCTCGCGACACGGCTGGCGTTGACTGGGAGACGTTAGAGACGACGTGGGGAGCCAGTAGGACATCAGCCTTCATTTTTGCGAGGGTCAATACGATCTGTGCCGCCGCCCGTGCTGCCCCAAGTGGTATCATCGATGCCACGGTCGCGGCCTCGGCAAGTGCGGTGCTCATCGAGATCGCAGTCCGGAAGGCCGACCTCTTGCGGGCCTACCCCGAACTCCAACAGTCGCCCTTCCCTGCGCACGACAGGCCAATCGCAACCGCCACTGGAGCGGAAGAGTACGAGCGCCACCTAAAATACGGCAAGCTTGGGGCGTGCTCTGACGGGCCAAGCTCGGCAGAATCCGCCGACAGCTTTTTCGAACCACGGCTCGCGAAGCGGCTCGAGTTTGGTGACCTCCTGTGGTGTCAGACATTTGAGGCGAGTCTTCTTCATTAGGTCAACTCTGTACCGCATCCCTAACTCTCGACTCTTTGTCCCGCTCAGATCCTGCTCCGCGTTGACGTTCAGGGCGAACCGAGCGACTCGCCCGTCATCCGGGGCCTCGCGCTTCGCGTTCTCGAACTCGTCATTGAGTCGCACGCAAGGAAGCACGTCCAGGTCGGGTACGGCTGGCCAGTGATCGTCGCGGGCGCGATGCTCGACGATAAGCCTAGTCGGCAAAAGGTCCGCGTCGCCATGGGATACTTCCGGTCATATTGCTTGTTCGAAGTGATGAAAGCAAGCGCGGTACTTGATGACGTGCGTCTTTGCTTGCGACTTCCTGCGCGACTGATAATAGACTAACAAGATCGTCTCCTGACGCAGCTCTGGGCGGCGCGTGATGCAGGCGATCACACCACTACTTGGAGAGATCTCGCCGCTCGCGACGGCGGCTTCGCTTTTGCCTGAGCTAGCGACGTTTGTTCGAGATTAGAATCTTGCGGCTTAAATCTCGCCAGCAGAGTGGAGAGCCAAGAGACATGTACCTATCTTCTAGAGGCACCACTACCGTTAAAGTGTTGGATAGCAGGTAAGAAGGAATATTCGACGGAAGCGAAGTTCTGCTTGAACTGCCAATCCAGAGGACAGCCCTGAGAATAGCGAGGAAGACGCGACGCATCCTTTCGGCGCGATACTCGAGGTGTCTCCCTCCAAGTTTCGGGGTGAGCGCATGGTGGTCAGACATGCCGTCATACGAGTGCAGCGTGAAAGCCTGCAGAGTTGAAGGTCAGTCAGAAGCAGGGATGAAGGTCCGCCGAAGCAAATTACTTCCCCTTCTCAAGAGACTCGCACGCATGTAGCACGGGCGAGGTCGGTTCACTTCCGAGGTTTGCGGTTAATCTATAGGCGGCCAAGTCTAGTTTCATCCGCTGAACCCCAATCGCCTTCCAAGTCTCGGTTCCTCGCTTTTTTCCTCCCTCGCACTTCTCATATCTGCGTTCCTCGAGCACTCACTGGAGATTCGCTACTTGCTTCGGCTCAAGCAGTCTCAACTTCATCCTTGCCGGCTGCTGCTGCTTCCAGTGCGCGAGTCGACTTGAGGGTTCATGACGCGCACGCTGTTGGATTGCGGCCAGGACGCAAGCCGGCCGTCTCTTCTCTGAGACCAAGAAAGCGCCTCGTGTTAAGGCGTCATGCCATCTGCGGCCGGCACCTTCAGGTCGTCCGGCCCGCACAGCTCCTCAACATGCAAGATCTTGCGGCCATCATTCGCCCCTCCTCGCTTATCGGCGCCCAAGTCTCCCGCCCTGTTGTCGAACGAGAAGCGGGCCTGGAGACTCGGCGAGATGGTCTGGTCGAAGCAGCCCCTGAACAGACGAGGCAGAATCGGAGTGAACTTGAAAGCGTGACCGGAACCACCGGTGAAGAAGAAGAGATTTGAGAGGTTGGGATGAGGCGCGCAGAGAAAGTCGGCGTTTGGCGTCTCGCAGTACCTACAGGGAAAAATCAAGCCGTCAGTGATGAACAGTCGGCCGTTTTAAGGAGCAAGCGGTTCAAACACACCAGCAGAGGCGGGTAGATATAAAGTCCTTCTTGGCCAGACGAGGAAAGTACTTGCTCGCCGCACTGCGCAGGTTGGCAACCATCTCTCTTGGAATCGCGTGATCGTAGCTGGCCCCAGGGGTCTGAACCGTCCGAGGAACAGACGTGCCGTTACGGTTGATGTCAGGAGCTACATATCCAACTGGGGGACAGCACAAACGAAGTGAGCTTCCAGTAGAGCCGACGCGAGATCGAGCGAGACCAGGGAAGACAAGCTCACGCACGGTGGTGGATGGCCGTCTTCACGATGCCGCCGCCCTCTGCTTCCGACCCAAGCGTTGGAGGAAAAGTATACGAGCCATCGGTGAAGTCTGCGATGATCGGCATCCGATCGTGGTTTTTTCGTTCGTCCCCGCTCAAACGCCACTTGCCGACCGACTGGCCGCTGGCCGTCAGGAGAGATGAGATGCCGAGAGAGGGCAGGTGGAAGAGAGATGGCGTCCTGGAGCGAACAGAAAGTAGGGTCAGTCAGGCATTGAGTACAAGTCGACGCGTCATGTTAATGGCGCACCAGGATCCGGTAGCGACGACGACGAGGTCTGCTTCGATGATCTCGCCGCCAACAAGGCTGACGCCCTTGATATCGCTACCATCGATGACGAGCTCAGCGACCTCCTTGCCGCCCTCAACCGACCCACCGAGCGTCTGGATCTTTCTATGAAGGATCTGAACCGCCCGCTCCGCCTCAGCCCAGCCGCCAAACTCGTTGAAATAGCCGGTGCGATTCGTAAAGTCCGAGACGTGATCGCCGAGGCCCTGGTCGTCAAAATGCTGACGGATCGCGGCAGGCGTCGGCAGTATCTTGGCCTTCAGCGAAAGCCGCTTGAGGTTGTCGGTGCAGGCCTTGATCCAGGCTGTATCTTGATCGGCCGGTCCGACGACGAGGACGCCCTGATCAGTACAAGTCGGGGGGCGAACGCGTCAGGGGGCCGGCCGGACACGAGGCGGTCAGCTGCGCGACTGTGCATTGACTGACGTTCTCGTGGTAGCAGCCCTCCCACTCGGGCTTGCGCCACTCGAGAACCGCATCGTACGACAGCTGAGCCATCTCAAAGTCAATCTGGCAGAGTTAGGAAAGAAGGAGGGTGCAACACAGTCAGCGTGGTCGTCGGGCTTGCTGCGCTCGACCTCGAGCTCGGAAGACGGACATAGTCGCCTGCCCGGATGACCTTGTTCAGGTCTGTCGATGCCGCATCAATTGCAGGTTGCTCAACGGCCTTTGAAAGAGGGCGGCAGGCGTGAGAGCCAAAAAGATGTCAGCTGCAAGGTCACTTGAGGAGGAGTGACCCCTCCGCCGGCGCGAGCAGGCAGTGTCGGCCTTGTGCTGATTCCGTGGATGGTCGATGACATCCAGCCGTAGAACCGCTTGAAAAGGCAGCAGACCGGGCCGTTGTCTGCTCGTGCCGTTTCTGGCTCAACCTAGCAGGCACTCACCCGATCGATGACTCGGACGCTGTAGCCGTCCTGCTCAAGGAACGCGACGGCTGCCGACGAGCCGAAGACGCCAGAGCCGATGATCAAAACCGACCTGGTAGGCGCCATACTGAAGTAGTGAGCTTCTGTGAGAGTCTTGCCGGCCGATCTTGCTTTGTTGAGTCAAGGGATAGGCTTCGTGTTGAATTGCGCACGAGGTTGAGAGAAGGGAGGGTCGGCCGACGCCGACGACGGAGGCATGGCGTGCGAGGCCGACCTGAAGCAAGCGGTCTCCCGACTTCTCCTTTCCATGCGAAGCAACTGCGACAGGGACAGCACAATACTGCTACCAGCTGCCAGAGTCCGAGAAGAGCTGATTCTCTGCCCTTCCTCCAACGCCGGCTCAGTCGATCTGAAGCTGAGTCCGTCCTGCGTGTCTCCCTGTGTCCTTCGGCCCGACGTGCCTGAAACACCGGTCGGCGCCGACGACGACGACGAGCCGCCGGCACAGCCAAGCCCCTCATTGCACTCCCGACGCTCATCTTCTTCGACGTGTAATCCCAGCAGCAGAAATACAGCAAGAATGGTCAAGCACACGCGCGAATATGACGCCGTCCTCTTTGACATGGTCAGCCCGCTCTTTTTCATTCGATTCGTGTCTTCAATGTGATCGTCATCGCCTCTGCTCCTTTGATGGGCGAGTCGGCCGCCAGACATGCTCTGAGCCCCATGGCCGATTGACATCAATTCCACGCCTCTCAGGACGGTACATTACTTGACTCGACGCCGGTTGTTAACGCTGCCTGGAGTGCGGTTGCTGCAAAGCACGGGCTGAACGCCGAGGCACTTTTGGCGCGTCAGTCCGCCGTCAGCCGGAGTCCAGCGGCTCTGCTTGCCCTCCATTCTAATCTTTCGTCTACTCATGATTTCTTGGTACAGAAGCTCACGGTGTGCAAACGCATATGACGCTCCGCAAGTGGCTGCCCGAGATGGACGACGCGACGCTGTCTGTATCCTGTCCCTGGCTGATCCCCTGGTATACCATTCACTGAACCCCATGCTGGCTGCTGCGCTCGCCCCCTCGCAGGAAGATAGAGGTTCAGCGCTTCGAGCTTGGCATCATTGACGTCGCCCGTCAGCTCCTGGCTAGCGGCAAGGAGTCGCTCGTTGTCTTGCCTGGTGTAACGCGCCTGCTGGATGAGCTGCGAGCAGCCGCTGCGAAGGGCAGCAGCCACGAGCGCATGGCCATCGTCACCTCGGCGTCGAAAGCTTGTGCGTGCCACCATAAGCGCTCAAACAAAAGCTCCGACTGACACCGCTCTCGGCACGATAGACGCCCTTGCCGCCATGGACATGCTGAGCGACGGCATCGGCCCACTGCCGAGCGTTGTCGTTACATCCGAGTTCGTTCATCAGGCAACCTTTTGCCTGTCTGTCATCAACTGATTTGGGCTCATCTCATCCTTCCAGCGACCTGTCGAAGGGAAAGCCGAACCCTGATCCGTACCTTGAGGGCGCCCGGCGGCTGGGCCTCGACCCAAAGCGGTGTGCGTGACTTGCCGGCCTTCCTGGCCTTGGCCGCCTAGCTGAGTGGTCACCGCCTTTTTCTCGATCAGGCCTCGTGATAGAGGACGCACCTGCAGGATCTCTCTCAGGACTGGCCGCCGGCTGCCAGGTCCTCGGCGTTGGCACGGGTCATGACAGCGTCGCGCTTAAAGAGGTGAGGTTGCAACCTGGCCCTCGGCATGCTATAGCGCTCATGCTGTTAACAAATTTACTCTCACTCTTTGCAGACGCGACCAACCTTCTTTGTCAATGACCTGACATCGTGCGTAAAGCACGCCGTTGCAGGCGAGAGGATGCGGAGAGCTGAGCTGACCCCTTCCCTGCTGCGCAGGGTGTCGGCCGAGCTTGTCAACGGAAAGCTGCTTTTGACCATAGAACAGGAGCCTTAGACAACATCTGCGAAAGACTGTATCTGTAGAGCATTGTCAGCCATCAGCGCAAACTGCACACTACGGCGTGTGAAGAGGTCCTGGCTCGAAGGGACCTCGGCGTTCTTGCAAAATACATCTTATCTCAGCTCGACGACGGTCCAGCCGCTTTCACGGAGAGCGGCGACCGCCTCTTCAACTTGCTGGATCTTGACAAGAACATAGTCGGTGTCGACTAGGTGGACGGGCGATAGAGAACGGCGCACGGGATACAGAAGTAGCGAAAGGTACGAGATCAGGGATCAGCTTTGGGAGACGCTGCCAAGGGTTCGAGCACCACCACCTCTGTAGTCTGCCTGGACTCACAGGTACTGATCGCCATGAGCGACACGTTCCGCTCAGCCAGGTCGCTCGACAGCCGGCTCAGGACGCCTACTGCGCTGAACTCAAAGGGTCCGGCGACCCGGATAACCTTCCAGGGCCCGTCAAGCCCTACGCTGCCCTCGGCTTGCTTGGCCGTTTCAGGCCCGTGGAAAGGCAAGAGCTGGGTGACCGACGGAGCGTCCCAGACGACTGATAGCTCGTAGCGGGTCTTGGAGACGGAGAGGAGGGAGCCGGCGTGAGTCGGGTCGGTGAAGAGTGATGCTGGGAGCTGGGTGTGCGGAGGAAAGCGAGCGATCCAAGCTTCCGAGGGGAGGAGGCGTAGCTGGAGCGTCGGGTGCGAGAGGTCGAGCATCATTCTGGTACAAGGGACACGCGAAAGAACGAGGTAGACAAGGGTGAGGCAAGGTCAACTGATGGAGTTTACAGCTGGCGAGCTGTGCATTGCGTCGCGTCCGCGTCGGAGGCACGCCGAGCCGCGCACGGCGGAGGCTAATTGACGCCCGCATCGCGCCGGTCAATTGACGCCCGCAGCGCGTCGAGCTTTCGCCGACGTCGAGATTTACAAGGACAGTACCGAGAAGGAGGATACATGATTCTCGATGTTTCTCAGACAACCTGAGAACCCAGAAGAGAGACCGTCGAGCTGCATGCTGACGACGACGACTTGACGACGAGCTGCTACTGCCATTAACAAGTCATTTCCATTACTCAAGGCGGGCGGTGTTGACTCCCGAGAACTTGGCCGTCAGGAGGTCCTTGCCCTCCTCGACCATGGCCCGGCCAAACTCGGGCAGGACAAACGCGGCCGAGTGGACCTTGGAGTTGTAGTACCGGCAGCCGGGCACCTCGCGCACCGGCTTCGAGACATCGCGCGAAGCGTCCTTGGAGCAGACGACAAAGCCGATCTGGCCCGAGGGGTAGG
>MVAP01000144.1:0-37376 GCA_014825765.1 Cystofilobasidium macerans | reverse complement strand
GGGTGGGGCGGTGGGGGGGGGCGAGGGGGGCGGGGGGGGGGGGGGGGCAAGGGGGGGGGGGGGGGGGGGGGGGGGGGGGGGGGGGGGGGGGGGGGGGGGGGGGGGGGGGGGTCGCGCCGCCGCGCGTTCCAGGCCCCGCACAGGTGCAAGCGGATTGGGTCACAAGGGGTCATAAGGTCATCAAGAGAGAAAGTGCTGAGCAAATGTGGGACGAGTGCGTGAATCGTGGTCTGTCGAGGAGAGCGGCACCGGTGCGTCAGTCTCCGTGTGATTGGCGTTCGATCGGGCACTCTTAGGGAAGCGCCTACCTGCTGTCGTTTCAATCGGTGACGTCTGCGAGGTCGTCGACGAGTCGGCCGAGAGCCTCGCGACCGAGCGGGATCCACAGCCAGCGGGCGTTGGCCCTTGCCTTCTTGCGAGTCGTACCAGGCGCGCCGACGGGCGTGTTGTCCTCTTCAACATCATCGGCGTCGGCCGATCCGGCCGGCGGCGCCGTCGACTCGACGACGAGCCGATGGTCCTTGAACTCAAGCAGGAGCGCCTTGAAGCGCGTCTCCTCGCGCGAAATCCAGCGCTCGCGGCAGAGATTGAAGAACAGGGCCGTCTCGATCGCCCAGCCTGGGGTCGTCGAGCCTGCGGCAGCCGGGCCGGTCGCTGCGCTTCCCGAGGAGCTGGCCATACTGTCCATCTGAGAGCGGGCGAGCGCCTTGAACAGCCGCCGGGCAAGCTCCGTGACCGAGGTCAGGATGTGGCGGGCACCCTCCTCGGTCGCGAGTCCTGCACCACCGCCTGCGGTTGGCAGCCGTGAGGCTGAGGCGATGCGCAGCGCGACCTCGGCGTCGTAAGGGCGGAGCGTCGTCAGGTCGTGGTAGAGCCAATTGAAACCGCGCGAAGCCGGTACAGCGTCATGCCAGCCGGTCAGATACACATGCGGACGGCTGTGCGTTTCAGCCGTCGAATAGAGTATCGGCGCCTGGACGTGGTCGACCGAGGCGAGCAAGTGGATCCGAGGCGAGGAGGCGAGCAGGCCAAGGACCGACTTGGCCTGGGCTGTCCTCAGGCCAGGCGAATCGATGCCGTGTATGACGAGGTAAAGATCGTCGGCTGCAAGCTTATGTGTTGGTGCCGGCTCAAGATCGATGGGTAGAAAGTGCGTGTAGATCCGGTACGCGAGCGCGTCAACAGCCGACGCCTGCGCGGACAGCGGCGGGGGCGGAGCGAGCCGGGCTTCCGGGAAGGCCGCCTCAATGGTCCCGAGGATATCACGGACGCTCAGGCGCGGAAAGACGCCGTTGACGACGAGGACGTCGCCCCGCTCAGCGAGGACCTCGGTTGCAAACCGATTCATGACCTCGCGCTTGCTGCCGAGGCCGTAGCAGAGGAGATTGAATCCCTGGCCGAGCTCGCGCTCCCAGCCTGGCCAGCGCGTCTCGTGGGCGAATGAAAGGTCTTCGATTGCGAATTCATGCTGCTGGGCGCCTGTCGACGACCGGAGCAGGCTCGTGTACTGCTGGTGCGTTAGCGGCGGAAGGAGGTCTGAGAAGACGTTGGCCGACGTCCGCGCTGGTCGCGACTGAGCCGTAAAGAAGGCGTCGGATGCCGTCAGCTTGACGAACGGTCCCGCCGTCGCCTTCGTCGGCCGGGCCTTGGACGGCGTTGCCTTGCGCTTCGACGGCGTCTTGCGACTCGGCGTCAGCGCCCTTGAGGTCGAGTGCGAGCTCTTGCGCGTCGGCGTCGTGCTACCGCTCGCAGGTCCCTGGGACCAGCCTCGGGACGCCTCAGACTCGTCGTCGCCTGACCAGTCGTCTGCTGACTCGTCCTCGTCATCCTCATCGCCGGCCCGCTGACTGCCGCCTTCGGCGTCGCTGTCGGCGTCCTCGTCCTCGGGCCGCTCAAAGCTCGCGACGTCGAGCGTCAGGACGGTGTCGTCTGCAACGCCAGGCGGCAGCGCGACCTCGGCAGCGCTGGCGCGGGTCATCCTGCGGCGTTTGTGCGTCAAGGGCGAGCCCACCATAGCTGCTGGGCAAGGCGATGTCGATGGGTCAAAGCTGGAAATGAATCGCAGAAGGTGCTGGCGGATGAAAGGGCCCGAGCGAGCGAGAGTCGACGTCGAGTTCGAGCTCGTCCGAGAGCTCGAGCTCGTCCGACGGCTGTCGCCGTCCCTCGGCCCACCCTGGACAGCCATCTCGTCCCATTCCTCCTTCGGCCGATTTATCCAATTATCAAAAAGCAGCCGACCTTGCGACAGAGGAAGCAAAGCATCACTCGTCCCACTCGCATGTCGTCGCCGGGTGAGGTCGTGATCCCTACGCCGCGGTCCATTGCGGTCGACACTCGGGTGAGCTTGCACTTACCCCTGATCCTGAAGCCGAGCGACGAGCCGCACGCGTCTTGATCGCCGCTCGTACAAGGGCTAACACTGGGTCTCTGGGCGTTCCCTTTCTAGGGTGCCCAAATCATCACCGAGGACTCGCCGGCGGTGAGCTCTGTCGTGACGACTTTCAGCCGAGCTCCGACAGGCTGCTGACGGAGCTCCCCCTGTCCCCGTGCTCTCGTGTCTCCTTTATTCGAACTGGTTCATTCCTCAGACCCGAGATTCGCGAGGGATCTACTTGCCTCACCATATTGAGCCCGTCTCACACATTGCTGTCGATGTCAGTCGCAGCTCCGAGCTACTAGTCCTCTCCAGCCGAGCGGCCGGCTGATCCCTGCCGGCGTTGTCCGTCTCCGCCTGCAGATTGGAGGCTCGCTCGCCAAGCTCGTCTACTTTACCCGGTCACCTCTCCTACCGAACGGGCTTGACAAGGCGCAGATTGCGCTCGGCGTGGGGGCCTCCTCCTCGCCGCCAAAGGAGGACTCACCGTTCATTGACCCAGCAGAGACGGCCGCGCATGACGACCCGACGCCGCTCCGGCCCAACCCGAACGGGGCCTTGACGCCGCGCGTACTAGCGACAGGCGAACTTCCGTCCAACCCACTTGAGCACGCTCAGTGGGCATCGCTGACATCGGCAGCCGCAGGCCCAAGCGGCGCTAGCAGCAGTCGGTCTGCGCGCACATCGGCATATCCGTCTGCGAGTTCATCGTCCAAGCGGCGGTCAACGATGCCCAACCTGCCTGGCGGGCTCATCAACTTCACCCGCTTCGAGACGGCCCAGATCCACCAGTGCATCGACTTCATCAACTCACTCATCAAGCAGTCGGCGGCCGCCAACCGTGTCTCAGTCGCCGAGATGAAGCGCGGCGTCAAGATCATCGCGACCGGCGGAGGCGCGCACAAATTCTATGACCGCTTCGTCGATGAGCTCGGCGTCGAGGTGATTCAGGAGGAGGAAATGGACTGTCTCATCACCGGCCTTTCCTTTATCACCTCGATCCCGAACGAGGTCTTCTGGTACGGCGACGAGCTCGTCTACGAAATCTCGCACCTCAGCTATCCGTCACCGAACCCGACGCCAGCACCGCACCTGCCGTCCCCACCTGATGCGCAACCATTCGCATCCTCTTCGTCCGCCCCGGTGCTCAACGGTTGCCCGCCAGTCTTAGACTCGTCTTCGACGCTCGGTGCGCCAGCACCGCGGGCCCGGCCGCCGCCCTTGACGGACCTGCCGCGACCCTCGCCGGATCCGCCGAAGTTCTCAGTGACGTTCGCGCCATCCCCCTCGGCTGAGCCACAATTTCCGTGCCTACTCGTCAACATCGGCTCGGGCGTGTCGATTGTCAAGGTCGACCGGGACGGCTCCTTTGAGCGCGTCAGTGGCACGAGTCTCGGCGGCGGCACGCTTTGGGGCCTGCTGAGTTTGCTGACCGACGCCGAGAGCTTTGACGGTGAGCATATGGCTCTGCGGGACCACCCTCTGCGCCTGAGACTGACTGCTTGTCTTGCTCCGAGCAGAGATGCTCTCGCTTTCGGAGCGAGGCGACAACTCGCAGGTCGACATGCTTGTCGGCGACATCTACGGGTCCGACTACAGCAAGATTGGGCTCAAGTCGTCGACGATCGCCTCTTCATTCGGCAAAGTCTTCCAAAAAGGCCCCCGGAGCAGCGACGGTGGCGAAGGCGCTCGCCGTAAGAAGACAGCCTGGAGGCAAGAGGATCTGGCCAAGTCTCTACTCTACGCCGTCTCGAACAACATTGGCCAGATCGCGTGCGTCCCTTGCGTCCGTTGCCGCATTGCAGGCGCCGAGCCTGATGCCCAAACTTTCCTCGCAGTCACATGAACGCCGAAAAGTACGATCTCGAACGCATCTACTTTGGCGGCTGCTTCATCCGCGGTTCGTCGAGGTTTCCGTCTGCGCGCCCTGGCCTGCCGCATTGACAGCTGACATGTGCCTGACATGTGCCTGCCTGCTTACCCTTCCGGCAGGCCATCCGGCGACCATCTCGACCCTATCGTACGCGATCCGATTTTGGTCGAAGGGAACCAAACGGGCCATGTTTCTCCGGCACGAGGGATTCCTCGGCAGTATCGGCGCGTGGATCAAGAACGTCGCGAGCGATCACGCTCTGCCGGGGGCAAGCAGTGAGGGCACAGGTGCGCCGGCGGCCGACGCGAGCGAAGGCGAGAGTGGCACTGTATTAGAAAGGGCATCGTCGGAGGCGGCGCCCGCACGTTAGATGTTCCTCCACGCCCATCTTCCCAGCCCATCTTGTATCAACGGTCATTGCCCTACTCAAGTCGAATCCGTTGCACGTCGCTGCTGTCCCTCGCAGCTGCGCGGACGCTTGAAACGTGGTCGCTCTTCCGTTCAAACCGTCGTCGACCAATCCACCCGTAATTTTCCGTTACCGCCTCCTGTCTCGAGCCTGATGAATCGGCTGGCTCATCAGAAGCGCCAAGCGGACGTTGCGGCGCAGGCCGAGCGACTGGCGGCCTCCGCTCGAGGCGAGGAGGTCTACTGGGATTCTGACGACGTCGAGTCGGCGACGAGCTCGCAGCTCTCTGGCCAAGACTTCTTTGAGCAGATCGATGAGGACGTCGGCGGCTGGAGCCAGGAGGATGAGGACGTCGCTAGTGATGTCAATGCTGGCGCACCCTTTGATACCTCTCGCCGGTCGCCTAATGAGAACGAGCTCGAAGCACAAGATATCGCGTCGCCAAGCGGGGTTCAAAGGAACGTCGCTCGTGCGCCTAGCTCGTGCGTCAGCCATACCTCAGCATGGGCAGCCTGAGCCGTACGTGTTCCGCCATCTGATCCACATGTGCCATCTTCGTGCTTAGGCCAGCTAAGCCATTCGAGGGACGACAGCCCAGCCTGCCGGTTGAGCTGCAACTTGCCATCTTACGTCAGCTGACCGACGTCGGCCACAGCTTACCGGCCGATATTCAGCTCTGGCTCTGGCACTCGGCCCGTCAAGGTCTGTGTAGCCTTCCGATCGTCGTCACGCCTTCGCTGACGCCCTTCTATCAGTCTGCCGCCGCTATCGTGGTTTTGTCGAGAACGACGCTCGCAACGTGTGGGTGAGCAAAGCTCGGATGACAGTCTGCAAGCCCTTTGTGAACGCCTCTTCCGAGTGTCTTGCTTAACGCAGACGGAAGCTGAATTGTCTTTCTGTGCCGAAGGGATCCCCGTCCGGGAGAACTCTAGAGCTCGACTTCCAAGGGTACGTGGGCCAGACAGCTATATTTCGCCCTCGAAATAAGCCCGGCGGAAAGGGACCGCTCGATGCGCAAGAGTCCCTTCTCGACGGCAGTTGGGAAGGCAGTACCTTTAAGCTCCAGCTGGGTAAGGTTGTGCACGACCTCCGAGTGCGCTCTGACCCATCTCACTACGTCTCCAAAGGCGGAATTGCTGACTGCTTCGCTTGGACTCGGGTGGCAACAGGTCACCGGCATGACGTTCGCACAGCCCCATTATATCACAGTCCCATGGAAGGCTTTTGTCTCGCAATTGATTTACGAGGAAGCTCGGATACGCCAGGTCCTCGAGGTCGCAAGAGCGCATTCAGTCATCAAGACGATTCACGGACCCGACCCAAGCGACGAGGACACGGGACCCAGCTGACACCGGACGTTCTCAGCAGAGACCATCGACGATGTCGCCAATGTTCACGACGTAGTCCAGGCGGGTCAATGGGAGGACTCAACAGACATCTATGCCACCGTCTTTGTATGCAGCCCATCAAAGCAGCTTCTTGATCTCGGGCTCGAGATCGTCCTGTAAAGGGGGGGGGGGGGGAGGAATTTCAGGATTTCAGGCAACAGTGGAGAGAAGCGGATGGCAGCAAGCAAGGGCGCACGGCTGACGTCGTCCGGGCAGGGAAGTACTTGACAGGGTTACCTTGCCGATCGAAAAGGAATTTGGCAAAATTCCAGTCGATCTGGTCGACCCCGAGCTCGGCCTTCGCGTGCTTGAAGACGACGTTAGTCTCGGGCCCGTTGACGTCCGACTTGCGGGCGAGCGGGAAGGTGACACCATAGGTGGCCGAGCAGAATGCGGCAATCTCATCGTCGTTACCTGCGAGCATAGTATCGACCATTCAGCACTCGAGTCAGGGGCGATGCGAAGGGAGAAGCGGCAGGCGTTGGCAACCAGCTCGGCGATGGCCGCTCCCTCAGCCATCGCCTATCCGAGCTTTTCTCTCCTCCTGGCACTTCCGGTCCCATCCACTGTGAGAAACGAGCATCTGTTTGACTGACCTGGCTCCTGGCCTTTGAACTGGTCGCAGGGAAAGCCGACGATAGCGAGGCCGTCCTTCTCGTACGTCTCATGCAGCTGCTGGAGGGTCTTATACTGCGGAGTCTTGCCGCACTGCGAGGCAACGTTGACGAGCAAGACGACTTTGCCCTTGAGCGAGCCAAAGTTGAGCGTGCCTGACCGGAGGGGCGCGGACTGCGAGAACGGGATGCCGGAGTCGTAGCGAGAATGCAGAGGGGTAGTACGGACGGCAAGGCCAATGGAGGACAGGCAAGCGGTGGCGAGTCATCAGCAGCACAGCCGGACGGACAGCGTATCATAGACGACAAAGAGGTACGCACGAGGTCGTAGAGAGAAGGCGACATGTCTGATGGATTGAAGCAGGGGGACTGGAGGCGATGATGGTTGCACGTTCAGGAGCCATCTCTCGCCTGCTTCCGCCATCTCGGCCGAGGCCGAAGCGCGCGGCGCCATCGGGCGCAAGAGGACAACGCTCGCAAGTAGGGTCACCAAACAAGTCATGATGCGATATGCAGTGGCAAGATGGCTGCAGCTACGATCTAGGCGGTCTCGCAATCGCCAGTCGACTACAGTCACGAGTAATCTGAAGCTTGAGAGGGAAGTGCCGATGGCAAAGGATCGAGAGGACCAGAGCTAATGTCGGCAAAGATGGGTCGTTGCAAGTCGTGAAGATCGTTGATGGAGACGAGAATGATCAAAGACCGGCGGCCTGGCGAGCCTCGAGCGCCTGCTTTATTTTGTCAGGGTGATGGACGACATCTCATCAGCCTCTCGTGTCAGTCAGGCTAGCGTTGCCTAGTGAGGGCAGACTGACCCGTTGGTACGTTAGGCTGCTCGAGGAGAAGAGACGGTCGGCCTCGGTGGCCTCGTATTTCTTCTTGTGCGCGCCGCCCGTTGTCGGCGGCTTGAGGTACCCATCGAAGCCCTGGTGAAGCGGTCAGGGGTGAAGCGATGTAGGCGTCAGCGCATCCGCGAACATCAACGAAGGGGAAGGGGGATTGACCTTGACGATGTTGCCGCCAGTCTGGCTCGACTCCTCAAGGTATGAGCCTTCGAATGCCCAGATCTTAGCCTCCAGGTCGGCCTGGAATAGAGGCGGGGCGGTCAGCGATGGTAGTCTCGCCGCTTGGAGATTAAGGAAAGACGGACCAGGGCCTTATCGACCTTGCGCTTCTTCTGCAGGGCCGTCTGTGACGTGTTCATTGGACAAGGTCAGCGCCGCACAACATTCCAGTCTCGGCACAATGTGCAAGAGTTACCATCAGAGCCTGCTTCGCCGCTTCATTCGCTGCGCGACCGTCCGCTAAGGTTACCGAGTAAGCCACGTCGCGAGACTGTAGTCAGTAAGGGGCCGCTCTGCTGAGGACCGCCAGGGACGAACCTGGGTTGACATGCGACGTCTGCTGGCCGGCAGTCCCTTGCGTCTGAGACGGCCCTTGCGAAACGGGCTGGCTGCCGGCCTTCTGCGGCTGCTGGGCTTGCTGCTGCTGCTGCTGGGACGGTTGCTGCTGCTGTTGACCCGGCGCTGAAATCGGCTGCTGCTGCTGTGACGGAGGCTGCTGTGGTCCCTGCTGTGGTCCCTGCTGCTGCTGCTGCTGCTGCTGCTGAGGAGGCTTGGCCTGCTTCTGCTGTTGCTGCTGCTGCTGCTGTTGTTGTGCCGGCTGCTGTTGCGGCTGCTGTTGCTGCTGACTCTGCATGACGAAGGTTGGGGTTGGGTAGACGGGAGCGACGGGCCTGACGCGCCGCCAGCACGGGCGTGTTAACCCAGCTTCGGAGAGGTCCCGCTGACGGCCGCCCCAGTCATAAGCGTGAGTCGAGTACGCTGTAAGAAGATCCCAGCCCAAAGGAGCAGTCTAGCAGCCAGCCATCCCATCAAGATCCAGCAGGTCCGGCAAAGCGTGGACGGACCTTCCCGCCCAACCCTCCACTGCCTTTCCTAATCACGCCCGCCTTCGACGACGCGCAGCAACAATCCCATCCCCAACCGTCACTCTGCCCGCTCACCTTCGTCCGGCACGTCACTCGTCTCCGCCAGCCGCGACTGCCCTGCCGCGCCATGGCCAAGTTTGCTGTCCTCGTCTACTCTGGCCCAGGAGTCTCTGGTTCCTCGGTTGCGCATACGATCAAGACGCTACGGACGTTGCTCCAGCCGTACTACATCGTCAGCGAGCTCTCGCCGGCCCAGCTGCTCAACGAGCCCTGGCCCAATACGTGTGCGCTGCTGGTCATACCGGGCGGCCGTGACATTCCCTACCAGGATGCGCTCGGTGGCAAAGGCAATGCCCGCATCCGCGCCTTTGTTGAAGCCGGCGGATCCTACCTCGGCATCTGTGCCGGGGGTTACTATGGGGCGGCCGAGGTCCGCTTCATGCTCGACGACCCGGTCTACAAGGTTCACGCCAAGCGCGAGCTCGTCTTTTGGCCGGGACCGTGCGAGGGGCTTGTGTTTCCGGGCTTCCGCTACCAAAGTGAGGAAGGCTCGCGACCGATCGAACTCGAGCTGGCGCTCGACGAGCTCGAAGCGCTCGGTGCGATGGACGCCAAAGCGCGCGGTTCGCTCAAGAGTCCGGCGAGACACATCTACTACAATGGCGGTGGCGCCTTCTATCCGCCGTCCGACGGAAAGCTGCCTTCAGGAGCCAAAGTCCTTGCGCGCTACTCGCAGGCAGCAGACGCACCGGCCGCCGCCGTCTTCAACGAGATCGGCCGGGGCCGAGCAATCCTTGTCGGGGCCCACCCAGAGTACTCGCTGCTCGATGAGCCGCTTCAGGCTTCGCTCAAGCGACACTATGTTTCAGAAGACATGCCCGACGAGGAGGCCCTCCGCAAGGCCGAGGCCAACCGGCTCGAGCTGATGCGCGTCCTGCTCCGTGCGCTCGCCGTCGCCCTTCCGGATCAACACGCGTTTGACCTCGAGCTACTACAGCGGCCTATCCGGCCCCTGCCTCAGATACTCGTCGCTCATCCGTCTCAGCCGGGTGCACTCAAGGTCATCGAGGCGGCGCTCGAGCCTCACTTCGCTGCCCTTGCGGCCGACTCGGCGACGCCTGGGCATCGTGTGCTTAAGGACGCCAACGATACGTTCTACTACCACCAGGCCGGCGACCTACCCTCGGTTGCCAGCTTTCTTGCTCAGCAGCGGACGACGGCGCTCTCGCCTGAAGAGGAGGAGGACCTCTCAGTCGTCCCAAAGCACGTAATCGTCGCCCCGCGCGAGGATGCGCTCGCCACTCTCACGAACGAGGGCTGGTGCCCGCTCTGGGACTGGGCGAGCTTTTGGAGTGCGCTCGACGAGCAACGTACGAGGGCCGGCAGCGACCGGCGATCGCTGAACGAGGGCGAGAAGTGGCGGTACGGCGACGTCATTTACTACGCGGAGGCTGTCAGCTCAACCCAAACGATGCTCGAGAAGTTGGTATTCGCTGCTCTCGCTCACGCTGCCCTCTGGCACTAACCGCTGACGTTGTCCCTTGTACTTAAGAAACTCACTCCTGGTCATGTCGCTGCCGACGCCGCTCATCTCGCTCGCCAACTATCAGCTCGCCGGTCGTGGCCGGACCTCGAATCAGTGGCTGAACCCGACTGGATGCTTGCAGGCGTCGACCCACTTCACCATCCCCACCGCAATGGCGCAAAAGGTGGTCTTTGTGCAGTACCTGCACGCGCTCGCGATCGTTCAGGCACTCGACCCAGCCCCGGCAGGCGCCGACCGCGACGTCGGCCCGCTCGGGCTGCGTATCAAATGGCCGAACGACATCTATGCGGTCGTCAAGACTAAAGGTGCCGACGGCAAGGAGCTTGAGGAGAAGCTCAAGATGGGAGGCGTTCTCGTCAACTCGAATTACTCGCGCGGCGCGTTCAAGATCACTTCGGGTCCGTACACCGACCAGTTTCTTCGGTCCCGATCTCTCGAAAGACTGACGTATCCCCCTTTCGCAGGCGCCGGCGTCAACATTCTCAACCGCCTCCCAACGACCGCACTCGTCAAGCTCGTCGAGGCTTACAACGCCAGCCTGCCTGAGGACGCCGAACCTCGCCCATTGCCAACGATGGAAACGTCGCTCGCGGCCATCACGGCCCGGTTCGAGCAGATGCTCAAGGTCTTCCTCGAGGCGCCGAGCGGCGGCTTCGAGCCATTCATCCGCGACTATGAGGATCGTTGGCTCCATTCGTGCGTGGAGGTCTCCGATGCGGCGACCGGCCAGCCAGACTGATCTTCTGCTCTCCTCGCAGCGACCAGCTTGTGCACCTCCAGTCGACCGACCCACCGACGGCCGTCCGCATTTCAACCATCACGCTCGACTACGGCTTGCTTCGAACCGTGCCCGTCAAGGGCGCGGCATCTTATGGCGGAGGCGAGTACGACGGCTTCCGCACAGCGGCAAGGGCTTATCGCGAGCCCGAGTTCATCGACCTTCAGCCAGACGGCAACTCGTTCGATATCATGGCCAACATGATTCGGCGCAAGAACTAGACGTGGTCTGCTCCGGCAGCCCCCCTATAGATGACATTTCTAAACAGAGCACCCGAGAAAGAGCGCCGCGTGCTGTGAAGGCTCATTGTGCATCTGCGAGCCCGCCCGCTGGCACCCGTCTATGCCTTCAGCTTGGCGGCATGGACGGCGTACTCCTTGTTGACGAGATGGCTCGTGGCCTCGATCAGCTTGAGCATTTTCTCGACGTCACCGCTCCAGCCGTTGAGGACCTCGTCGCTACCCTTCTTCTTGGTGAAGTCGACGACGCCGGCCGGCCGGTCGATCCGGGCGTATACCGTCTTGTCGACAACGAGCGCGGCCAGTGTCGTCTCTGTTGCCGGCAGCGGCAGGTCGAGCAGAGCCGCCAGGCGGGTCAGGGTGATACGCGTGTAGTAACCGGCGACCGTGCGGATATTCTGCGTCGCAGCGAGTAGGGGACAAAGCGTAGGTCAGAATGCGAGCGCTTGTGCGCTCTTGCGACGGTGCCACATCGACTCACGTGCTCAATCACCCGCTTGTGCAGTTCCTCCCATCGGAATTGGCCCTTCTTCGATGCATCAAACACGTTCGACTGGCGCAGCGTCGGCCCGTAGAGACTCTCGATAGCCGGCCACCGTTTCAGCTCGGGCGTCGTAAACGACTTGAGCAGGTCGCTACAAGATTGACATGGTCGGTCAGTACAGGTCACTGCTTGCCTTAAAGAGGCGACAGACGCACTGGTGTAGCGGGACCTTCTTCATCGCCGGGTCAGCATCCAGCTTGTAAAGCATGTCCGACTGCTCGTTGTCATACTTGGCAAGAACGACGTAGCTCGCAATCATCTCCAGGGCCTGCGAGAACAGAGGCGATTGGATGATCAGCATCAGCGGTGTGGCGTGACGGCGTAGGGCGACAAGGCCGCGCACCTCCTGCGATTTAGCCTCGTCGGCCTTGATCTCGGGCGTGTCGTAGACCTCCTGGTACGACTTACAGGCATCGAGGAAGGCGTCCTCCTCGAGCGCGAGGGAGATGACGAGCGAATAGTAACGCAGCTTCATGTCCTGGAAAGAGTGGAAGGCTCGAGACGACGATCAGTCAAGTCTAGCCAGGTACTGGATCGAAAGCGCACGAACAGCGTTGCCCTCCTCCTTGAGGTACGATCGGTTAATCTTGCGGCTGCCAACGCGGACTCGTGTCCAATTATCGCGGCCGCTCTCGAGCCGCATCTGGTCAAGAATGCTGGGTGAAGTGAGTACGGCGCAGTTGTTTGATGGTGTCAGCTGAGCCAGGTCATAGTTGCCAAGGAGACACTGGCACGCACAACTCGGTCTTCTCGCGCTTGTCCATACTGCTGAATGTCTCAACCTGGAGATCGCTCAGGAGGTCGGCCGCCCGCTCAAGGTGGTCTTTCGAGTAGACTGGCTCAGGCTCCTCCTCCTTCTCTCCTGCAGCCGCGCTCTTTGGCTTCGGCTTCGGCTTTGACGGCGCTGAGAGCGCCAGACAAGAGCAGACAGATTAGCTGACCGTGTCTTGTGACTCGAGGAGAGGATCTGCCGTACCATCTGCCGGTGGAGGGGGCGCCGTCTCCGCCTGCTTCTCGTGGTACCTCGACAGGAGGACGGTCAGCCGCGCGCGCTGCAACTCCAGGTAGATCTGTCGGCAGCAGAGAGTCAGTCAGCCCTGCAATCACGAGAGCCCCCTGCTCATGAAGTCAACGAACCTTGCCCTCGGTAACGCCGCGCAGCGATTTGAGCGTGTCGAGCCAAATGGCCTCGCCTGCCTTCTCCTTGATCTCAGGCAGAAACGTGATGACCTCGTCGATCATTCGGACGACGGCCTCCTTGAGCTGGCCGTGTCGCTTGGCGAGCACGATGACAGTCGCATTCAGTACTGGGTAGTTGGCAGCCTGAAAGGCGAGCTTGGCGGCCGTGGTCAAGATCGTCGACGTCGATGAGAGGTCGGCGGCCTAGCAGGGTGGCAAGGAGGCGACTGTCAGGCTGAAGAGCTCGGTCCGGCCATCGTCAGGCTCCTTTGGTGCTAGTATCCTCTACGCACATTACGGGTCTGCTTCTCAAGCACTAACAGCTTGTCAAGCGCGTCTTGCAGCTGACCGCTCTGTAGGGCCGCAAAGAAAGTCGAGGTCGTTCAGCGCTCATTCTGGAGGGAGCGAGATGACGCCCGCGCCGCCAGCACTGGAGGAGCAGAGTGCGCACCTCTGCAAGCTTGGACGCCTCCGGCAAGAGCTCAGCGACTTCTTTCGTATAATCACGCTCCTGCTTGCGCGGCGCGAATCCGGACATGCTGGGCTGAGGTCTGGAATCTGGGTGAAGGTGGGAAGGGCGGGGATGGGTGTCGACTGGTAGCCAAGCTGCTCCTCCACGTCTCGCGAGCTTCGAGCCTGCGCGCGCGTCCTCTCACCCGTCACCGCCAATCTCCCCCTTTCTGAGCCAGAGGTCATGCCCTAGCCCCTCTCAAACCCCTTAATTCGTCGGTCGAGTCTAGGTGCAGATAGTTCAGCTCGCTCCGCAAGCGTTTGCTGCAGCTCAAGCGGTCGAGTGTCATCGACGGTCGGATGAGGAGTCGTCGCGATGGTGTTCGCGCCGTCCCTCCGAGTGTCGCGCGGGCAGCGGCATCAACGGCTCTTCGACCGGCCGAAGGCAGCACCCTGACCTTCCAGGAGGCGGCGCCGCTCGCCTTGGAGACCGGGTTGAGCGAGACACGCAAGCCTTGGCGGAAGCAGCTTTTTGAAAAGCAACCCTTCCCGGACAATCACGTCGACGACTCATTCCACCTGGTACTCGAGCTCGCCAGTACGTCGCGACTCCGGCTCGGCCACTTTAGGACGCCTCTTGCTGATGCTCGCACTGCGCATGACGGACAGCCACAACACCGACAACCCCGGATATTTGGAGGCTGATGGCGCGTGCTTCTGTCGTCTCGCTGCCGGTCTCATCGACTTTTGCGCTACTCGCCGTCTTCATTGCCCTGCTCAAGGACGCGCTGGCGCCAAGTGCCGTCATGTGGACCTGCCTTTTCGGCGGTTTGGGCGGATATTGCCTTTATTGGGCACTTTGCGACGTGAAGCCTGGTCAGTAAGAATCAAGCTTTGTGACGGAAGCCCAACACGCTGGCATTACCAGCCTCACTGGTGCCTTGCTAAAGCCTCGCTTACTTGCGTTGCCTGCAGAACGGCATCCCATACGGGAGACGATCATCACTCTCATCCTGCTCCATTCGCTCTCGCCCATTTTGCGCACGCTTACCGAAGCCACGACGTCCGACTCGATCTGGCCGCTCTCAGGCGTCCTCTTCGCACTCGGCCTAATCCTCGTCAATCACTCCGGCTCATCTGACGGCAGGTGCGTCCTGCACTAGAAGGACACTGTAAACCAACAATGGCACCTGACCAGCCGTTTCTCGATGTGCCACAGTGACGGCACCTTGTCGAGCTCGCTTAGCCTGACGTCGCGCCTATCTGGCTCGGTCGTGCTTGCCTCACGCTTGCCAACCAACACGCATGTTTTTGCGTTTATTCTTTGCGCGCTCATGTTGTTTGCGCTGTCCCCCATGCTTGCCCGGCAGCTCACGGTGCGTCTAGCGTTTCCAATTGAGACCAGCCCAAGTCTTATCTCGCTCTCGGCCATCGCTACTTGTCCGCTTCAGACCGTCGCCTTCCCGCTCTCGGTTGTTTGGTTTGCAGCAACACTCGCATTGCTCTTCTTGGTCGCCCGCTCGCCAACGTCGGCAGCAATCTTCACGATCGTCCACATCGGCCTTGTTGTCCTTGGCCCGGCCGCTCTCGTTTGTAGCTGGTCAGAAAAGAGGTCCGCATGTCTCGCCCCTGGGATTGTAGTACAAAACGCTGATGGCGAACTCCACATTCGAGCGCAGTGTCATTCGCGGCGACTGGGACGTCGCCAGGCCGATCGTACGGCGCGATGCGCCGGGTGACTCATAATAAGGCCGCTCAAGTGCTCGGTCTCGGCTCAGAATGTGTGCACTGAGGCGCGGGCTCACCCGTCACGCGGGCTTGCGCGGCTGTCGATCTTCATCGAGGCCCATGACAGCGCCCAGCATCGGGGAATATGTCCCGTATGGAGCTGCGGCGTGCGATTCATGCGCTGCCGCCAATATGCAAGACGACCGAATCGGTTGGCCGGACTACGCCTTCGCAGTCAGAAGGCCTTTCTCTCTATATGGTCCCTCACCGCCTGCTTGCCTATCAACCGGCCGGCACAGTCCCCAATCTTGTTCTCATGGAGTACAAAACATTGCAAGCGGGCGCTATTTGCCCTTGTTCTCAGAAGTACAAAGTGGTCAAGGGCTTGAGTCTCGTACGCACGACGCCTGCTGCGCGTCGCACTAGCCGCCGCCCCTTTGACACGATGGCCGAGCGAGCGCCTGACAGGACCACGACGGCCAGCTCGCCGCTTTCACCCAGCAAGCCACTCCGGTACGTAAGCTTTCTCTACGTCCCTCGAGTGCTTAAAGACTCTCATCTCCCCCAAGTAGGCTGACCCGATCCGACTGTGGGTGTCGGCAGCCTCCACCAGCAGCGACCGCAAACGAACCCCTTCAGCAGACCATTCCGGCATTCCTTCTGCGCGAAGCTGCTCACGCGCAACATTTCTTCCCCATCAAGCTTCTAAGCCAACGCCCGCCATGTTCAGCATCCGCTCAGGCCTCCGAGACAGCAGTGACTTGTCGTCATCGCCCAGCCTAAGTCTCGGCGAGGGGCCGACCCCTCCCCCCTCTCCGCCTCCCTGCTCGACCGACTTGATCTTTCTCCGGCCCTCAAACGACGTCATCTTGCGTAGCAATGATCGCCAATACTTTCCTGCTGAGTATGCCGTGCTCGAGGTCCAGTCTTCAGTTTTCAAGGGTCTCCTGCGCAAAGCTCAAAGGGAGAGGCAACACCAGAAGCCCGAGTTTAAGCACGGCGGCCTACGGATTGTCGACGTCGACGAAAACTCCAAGGACCTCGAACGCCTTCTCCGTTTCCTTCACCCGGCTGCTCAGAGGCCGCAGCTCACTTCCATGGACGAGGTTCTCCGGTGAGAGCATCCGCGCGACTCTTTCGCTCGAGCGGCCTAGCGCTGACGCGCAATCACTCTGGGCGCCTTTGTCCCGAAGACTCTGCCAGGTCGCAAACAGGTTCGAGCTGCAGACGGTCGCCGCCTCAGTTGTCTCAAGCTGTTTCGGCCTTCTCGAGCTCAGCACGGCACCTGACCTGCTTGGGCTCAGCTTGTGCTACCGCCAGCCCGCCTTTGCCATTCTTGCGCTGCGGCTGCTCGACGGCCCCGACGGCAAGCGAGTCTGCGCCATCAGCGAGATGTCGTCCTCGCTTGTCCAACGCCTCCCGTTCTCCATGCTTTACATGCTGTGGCTCCACCGGCCGCTCAATAGCTCCTACAAGGCGCTTATCAAGACGATCCAGTCGGTGTGTCAAGGCAGGCATCGTCCTAGTCGACACGCTTTCGTCACTGAATCATCGTCTCAAGTCGCAGAATCTAACCTTCTTTGACGAGGCCAAGAGCCACAAGGCGGTCTTGTTGCTCGAGCAGAAGGCGCAGGTGGCCCGGGGCAAGCGATGCGGGTCAGCCAGCAGCTCTTCGCGGCCTCGTCAAGCAGAGTTGACCGTAATGCGCACGTACATGCAGACCCCACTCAATCCTACCGGTTGCGGTCGCAACAGCAACGCTGGGCCGCGCTGCCCCTGTCTCTGAAGTAACTGGCGATGATGCAGCCGCCGTCGCGACCGACCACACCCCCGTTGCTGGGCCAGCCTTTTTATCTGAGCCTAGTGGTCCGCCCACAGCAAAGGATGCGTCTGTTGCCGGTGGATCTGCGGTGTTGAACCGCGCTCCAGGCACCGCTGTTGGCGAGATGCCCACTGTGACGAACGATGCTAGACAAGCGGCACCAAAGCCCACGCAGCCAGACTGGGACATCAAGCGCTGGCTGCTTCACTTTCGCGGCGACCTAGTTCCGGGGCCGATCGTTCAAGGCCCTGCCATCGGCCGCAACACGGCCGGCCTTCTCGCCATCCGTAGCGGCGACTCTCAGAGGGCCTTCCTCGTCCACCCCGATCTTCTTCGAGCCCACATCAGCCCTAGGGCCTTTACGTCGACATTCTCGGAAGGCACCTCCCGGACGCACAAGCGGCTCGACGGAGGCGGCGCCCGCATTGTCGACCTCCTCGGCGTTGAGGGTGAGGTCCTGACGCTCTTTCTGCAGTACATCACGCCCGAGATCGCCCTCAAGCCCTTTGTCGACAGTTTTGAGACGCTCGAGAAGTGAGCTCCTTTAAAACTCCGGATTTAGATCCGCCGTCCAAGCTGAACTTCCCCATCCGGGCAAACAGACTCTGCGAACTGGCGAGTTCATATGGCGCCCATCACGTCGCTATAAGCGCCCTCAGCCGCTGCGGAACACACCATCTCTCAACGCATGCCCCCGAGTGCCTAGGCTACGCGTGCCGCTACCAGCTTCCCGGCCTTCTGGCAGCCGTCCTCCGTGCATTCGATTGCCCGCCACACGGTTGCGACTGCGGCCCCTGTGCTCGACAGAAGGGCCCCCACCACCAACTGCAGGACGTGCCGTACCGCCACCTCTCACGGATGCCCCTTGCCGTCTTCATGCGCCTCCTTCGCCACGAAGCCGAGCAGACTGCTGCCCCGTACCACGCGTCCAAGAGGTGGGCCGACGTTGCCAAGCAGGTCGAAGAGGTAAGCGTAACCTCGCCTACGGATACCCCTTACGTTCGGCCTGACTCAATGCACCTGCCTGCTATCCAGTCTCCCGGCTGGTTCGAGGATTCGGACGCCTTTCTGGCTGCGTGAAATCCAATCGACATGATGCTCGTGAACTGTCTTGATCGGCTTCCCCCATGATGACGATCCGTCGAGTACACAGATTGGCTGACCGGCAAGGGGCGTGCAAGATTAGACGAATGGGATCTCTAGATAGCAGATGCGGAGCGGAGCGAGACGGGACGTGGCGTGTGGAGGGGGCGGCTAGGCAACGGCAGCAGCAGGATCCTAGACGCGGTTTTGAGGTAAATAAAGCTGAACGGAAAGAAGGAAATCCGGAGAAAGGGAGGTACAAGTACAGCCCATCCCTCGCGCACGAACGGCGCGAGGAAGGGGGTCAGTAAATCAAGAAAGGGAGAGATGCTACGAGCGCGGAAAAAAGAAAAAGAGCCAAGAGAAAGAGAGAGGGAAAGCGGTGTCGGAAGCAGAGGTGAGACGTGTGCAGCAGAGACCGGAAGATGTGTGTTTTGAGGTATGTGTTTGCGTGTGCGAAAGGGGCGGATGAGTGGTGGGCGGGTCGTGACGGGGGGCGTACGGCAGAAGAGGGAGGTCGAGGCGGATCGGTCAGCCGGTTCGGGCCGACCGGAGAGGGGTGTTGACAACAGGGCGGCGATAGAGAGGGCGAGTAGCGGTGCGATGACGCGCTCCGGGATAGATAGCGAGCTGGCTGGAGAGCTCCGGCCGGACTGAGTCCGACCGCGCGCGGTTCAGATCATCAAGCCTTGATGGCACCGACCATGGTGGCGGCAGCGAAGCTGGGGATCTTCTTGACGGCCGCCGGCATGGGCGAGGGCGCGCCGTTCGGGGCCGAAGGGGCCGACTTGGCGGCGTCGACGAGGACGGCGTCCTCCGAGTCGGACGTCTTGCCGCTCGTCGACGACTGGCCGTCGTCGCTCGACTTGGAGGCCTGGCGCTCCTTGTCGTCTTCAGCCTGCTTATTGACGGCAGGAGCAGCGGCCTTCTTAGGCTGCTGCTTGGCGTAGGAAGGGTTCGCGCCGGCCGGAGCCGGAGCGGAGAGGACCTGAGCGGCCGTCTTACCCGCGCTCGGAACCGAGCCCGCGAGCGAGCCGGTGGACTCCTTAAGGCTGCCAACGGAGCCGCCGAGGGCAGGGAAGTCGTCAGACGACGGGACACGTTGCCGGGCAAGCGCGGCGGCGTCCTTGTCGTCCTTGCGCCGAACGCCAGCGACACCGTTGGGCGCGGCCGAAAGCGAGCGCGGACCACGAGCGACGGGGCCGCCGTGAGGTCCAGCAGTGGGCGAAAGCGGGCGCGAGGCCGGCTGCGACCGGGCTTGGGCGAACTGACGGTTGGCGGCGACGCCAGCTGGGCCAAGATGGCGGCCAGGAACAAAGGCGGGCGTGGCTGCGCTCGGAACGTGGGGCTCGGCGACTTCGCTGGCAGAAGCGTGGGCAGCAGCGCCACCCTCGACGGCCTCAGGGGTGGCTTGAGGGGCGGCAGCGTCGGGGGAGGCAGCCGCGGCCGCGGCACGGGAAGCGACCTTTCCGGCAGCAGTGTTCTGCATGGCCTTGGACGACATCGGGAAGTTGTTGGCTGCGTAAGGAGCGCGCGGGGGCTTGCCAGGGAGGACCGAGATGGGTGCAGCGGCGATCGAGCCGTCGATGACGCCGGGGTTGCGGCCTGACGCAAGCGTACGAAAGAAAAGTGGTCAGCGCCGAGGCTGATAGTCGTCTTGTGTGTGAAGAGCTAGAACGAGCCATGCTCACAGTCGACACCCTCAGCGTTCAGGTGGGGGAAGCGGCACATGTCGCCGTTGCGGCAAGCGTTGTTGAGGAAGAAGCTGCAAGGCGGAGCGTTGCCGCCGACCCACTTGGCACCCGACTTCGGGCCAAACTTCTTGCTCGGGAACGCGCCGAAGGGGCCAAACTTGCGGGGGAAACCCTTGTGCTGCTGAAGCTGCTGCTGGGGCTGAACAGGGGTTTGGGCCGCCAGAGCAGAAGTCGCCTCGGCCTTCGAGACGGTTGGCTCAGCGGCCTCGGCGGCCTCGTCCTGTGCAGCAGGAGCGGCACCGGTCGCCGTCTCCGACTCGACGGTAGCAGTTGAAGCAGATGCGGCGGCGGCGGTGGTAGCCTGGGGTTGGAAGGCGGGCGCAAAGGGTGGGGCCATAGCCGAAGGCATGAAGGGAGGCATGCCCTGGTTCTGGGGGTTGACGATGAACGCGGCGTCGTTCGAGTAGTCGACCGTCGTCGCGGGCGGCGGGGCGGGGTAGGCGCCCTGCTGAGGCGGCGGGGGAGGAGAGACCGAGTGCATGGGCGGAGCCATGCCCATGGCGCCCGGGGGCGGGCTCGAGTAGCCAAACGGCGGGTAGAAGGCAGGAGGGTAGGCCGGGCCCTGCTCGTAGCCGTACATGGCCATCGGCGGCGGCGAGAAGGCCGGCGGAGGAGGCTGAACCGGGTGCTGGAACGCACACTGGGCGCCGTAGCGGCAGTTCGGGAAGAACCTAGCAGAAGGATAGGCGACGACAGAAGAAGGTCAGGTGACGGGGTAGAAACATTCGCCGTCGACAACGGCCAGCAACGCACTTGCAAGGGATCGACTTGGAGACCTCGGCCGGGGGGATCGTGCCGTTGCCCTCGCCCTGAGCAACCGGCGCCTCCTGACCGTCCTCGCCGCCGTGCTGAAGCGACGGCTGCTGCTGCTGCTGCTGGTACTGGCCCAGGTGCTCGTAGCCCGGCGGAGGCGGAGGCATCATCATGCCGTGCGGCGGCGGGCCCATGTAGGCCATGCCCGGACCGTAAGGCATGTACATGTTGGCCGGCGGGTAGTAGCCAGGGTAGCCGGGCGACATCGGCATCTCCTCGCCGGGTTGGTACATGGCTGAAGGGGGGAGAGGAACTCTCGCTGAGGAGGGAGCCGGAGACGGGCGAAGAAGGGTAGCTGGCTGGTCGACTCGGTGAACTATCAAAAGAGGAGAGGAGGCGGCGCCTGTCAGTCGAGCTTAAGAGGCAACGTGCTGCAAGATGTTCGACGTACGAGGACCGTGGAGCTGGAGGTGCGACGTGCAGGTGACGCTTTGCGGAGGAGACGACGGGTCGGGTAGGGCAAGGAAAGGGTCGCGAGAGAGCAGAAGACGAGCAAAAGCTCAGGCGGCCGCACGCTGCGCGAAGGCCCGCGCGGGCGGAGCGGACGAAAAATGATAGCCCGAACGATCAGCCAACCTCGGACGACGACAGGGCGCCGAGCCGAGCCGCACCCGCGCCTGCGCAACCAAACGCGCGCAATCGATCCCATCGGGAGCGCAACTGAGTCATCTGCCTCGTACAAAGCATGCAAATTAAAGAGTGAAGGTCTGAGGTCCCCTGCGAGGACCATCATAAAGTCTGACAGACAGGCTGACGGACAAGGCCGTAAAGAGCTGGAACGCTGCAACGTCTCGCGGAATTGCTCAAGGGGGCCGCGAACTGCCCAGCTGGGTTCGAAGGGGGTCACGGAAGGGTAGCATGATCCGAGGGGGTAGAAGAAGGCGGTTCCCCAAATCTCCTTCTCGACCGCCGAGTTGTGAAACTTGTCGAGGGCGGTCATCACGGCAAGTCTTGGACCGAGACGATGGAGAAGATCTTGTCGGACCGACAGACGCCAATCGCGCCCTCGTTCCAGTCGATCTCAAAGATTCCCGTCTTGGTGTCGTGCTGCCGGATGGGCTCGCCGGTCTGCAGAAGCACGAAACGCAGATATCAGGGACGCTGAATCTCGACTGCGTGACATCACCAGATGGCGCACCTCGGGGTTCCAGATGACAAGCAGGCCGTCCCAGCCAGCGCTGGCAAGGTAGCGTCCGCTCGGCGAGAACGAGAGCGAGAAGACGGTCTCGGTGTGGGCCTTGAGGACACGCAGACAGGCAAGCGACTTGACGTCCCAGAGGCGAATTGTCTCGTCGTACGAGCCTCTACAGACAAGGGACCGGTGAAGGGGCCAGCAATCAGCGGCCTTCGTAGCGATGAAACCGCAGTTGAAGGGTACGTACGTCGCGAGTACGTTCTTGCCGTTGGCGCCAGTGTTCCAGGTCATCGTGTAGATCTCCTTTGAGTGCCCTTTGAGGATGCCCTTGCAGAAGCGGTCGCGGCCCTCGGCCCGGGCGAGCACGTCGTCCTCCCCTTTAGCCTCGGGCGCAGCGTCGTCCAGCGACCATATGCGGACAGTCATATCGTCCGAGCATGAGGCCAGCAGCCGGCCGGCCGAGCCCGTTCCCGGCGAGAAGGAAACTCGGTTGATCTCGTCTTCGTGCCCGCGAAAGGTCCGGATGGGGATCGAGTGCCCGATCCGACAGACCTGGATCGTCTTGTCCTTACCCCCCGAAGCGAGCGTCTCGTTGTCCATCCAGTCGACATCAAGCACGCAGTCTAGAGGGGAACGCGGTCAGCACAGGCTCTTGGCACCGATGTCGAGCAAGCGAGCGACGCACCAGAGTGGAACTCCCAGGCCTTGACCAGCCGGGCGCTGACGGCGTCCCAAACGCAGACACTGCCATCGCTGCCCGCTGTCGCGAGCAAGCTCCCCTTCGGATTGAACTTGAGGCTGAAGATTGGGCCCGAGTGCCGGGTGAGAACGCCGTGAAGCTCGCCCTGTGGTGTCCAGAGCCGGGCGATGCCGTCGTACGACGCCGAAGCGAGAAGCGTGCCGGTCGGCGTGAAGACGATGGAGGTGATGTCCTTGCGGTCCGTCACCGGCAAGTGTTTGCAGACGAGCGGATCCGACTCGAGCTCCCATTTGCCGCCCGCGCCGGGCCCGGTCGGCGGCTTGAACTCCCACAGGCGGACCGTCGCATCGCCGGCTCCGGTCGCAACCTTGCCCCTCCCGTCCGGATTCCAGGCACAGACAAAGACTTCGCCCGTGTGCTCGCCGGAGAGATGGACGATATCATCAGCCTGGATCTCGGCGATCGACCCAATTCGATTCGAATAGTCGAGCCCGGTATCGCGCGGGGTCGCCGACGAGACGCGGACCGCGCTGAACGGCGGCGTCGCTGACGAGTTGGGGCTCGGTTTCTTCTTCTTCTTGGCTACCGTCGAGCCCGTGCCACTAGATGAACCGGCTGGCAAGGGCTTGGATCGCATCTCCGGCGAGGTCGAGGCCGAGTTGGACGTCGTGGCCTTTGGTCGTGATGACGGAGGCAGCGGCGGGAGACCAACAGTCGGAAGGGAGGGGGACGACCGGTTCGACCCGGACGGCGTCGGCGGCTTGCCCGACTTGCGCGAGAAGGAAGGCAGAGGGAGCAAGCCCTTCTCCTTCTCCTTTTCCTTCTCTTTGGCGGCGGCCGCGGCCGCTTTTGACGATGAGGGCTCAGCGTCCGAAGCTTCAAGTCGGGCCCGCTTGCCATTCTTGCCGCCGCCGCCCTCTTTCAGCGACGAGCCCGGCAGGGAACCGTCAGAGGGCCCAGCACCCACCGAGCTCTCGGTCTGATTGGATGCCTTCCGCTTCCCCTTTCCTACAGCGCTCGCTCCGCTGCCGGCGCTGCTCGTCTCATCCCGTTCGCGTGCCGCTAGAGCGTGTGGCAGTGTCGAGCTCGACGGGATCGGAAAGAGTTCGGACCGTGGTGGAGGGATGGCAACCGAGGCAGAGGTAAGTGGTCCCCGGGGCGGGGTGATGGAGCGCTCTGATGTCGGCGAGGGAGGCGAGTCGAGCACGGGCAGGCAGAGGTGTGGCCTAAGGAGCGAAAAGGGCGCGTTGCACGGCGGCAGAGGGCCGTTCTTGGAGGCGACCGACAGAGCATCCAAAACGGTCAGCTCAGAGATAATATCTTCACGACTTGCGTGAGCGTCGGATGGCACGTGAAGTGCCCTCATGGATGGGGAGGCAGCCAGCCCGGAACAGAGGAGCGACTCACCTCGCCGACGTGTGTCTCGACCTCGCACCAGCAGAGCCCCTTATGAAGCCAGCGCAAGAGCTCTCCCCGCTGAACCTTGGCGCCGATGAGGTCATCTGGCGTCGTCTGCGCAAGCTTCGACTCCTGGGCGAAAGTGAATGCCGAGTGCTGAAGATTCGACTCTTGGAGGTAGCAGTGGATGAGGATGTTGATCTCGTGCGACGTCAGATGAACCGGCGACGACCGCAACGGCGGCGGCGGCGGCTCTCGCTGGCCAGCCGGAGACGATGCCATCGAACGGCGGGATGGAGAGCTTTGAGCGTGCGGCGAGGGGTGAACAACGATGTAAAGAGGGAGAGAGGGAGGGTGAGGGTGAGAGAGCTGAGAGCAGCGACGGCGGTAGCAGGGACGCGGGGACAAAACCCGATTACGGGTGGATAACCCAAAATGAGCCCAGACTAAGGCTCTTCTTGAAACCTAAGCTGGGATTCTAGCCCCTTTATAACATGATCTGTCCAGCTTAGGCCGTCTTCGCCTCTGCCACCTGCCTGCCTCTGCGCCATTGCGGTCTTAACGGCAGTCGTCTACTCACACACGCATGTTCTCGGGTGATGCGGCCTCCAATCGACAGCTCCCCGTCACGTCGTCGGAAGCTCGAGGAAGAGGGCCCCCAGTCGGCTGGGTGACAACCGCGCGGAGCCGCGGGCGGTGACTGACTGTCCGGCAACGACAGCTCCCTTTCAGCCCTCGCCGCCTCCGTATAAGAGCGGCCTGAGCTTGCTTCCCTCAACGACCACCTCGTCTCAACCCTCGGCTCTCTACGTCTCCACACACTCTCTCTCACCGCCACATCTTCCCGTTCTCACGCCATCCGTGAGTCTCAGGCCTCCTCGCCGCACAACGAAGGCCGCCAGCAGCAGCAGCAGCAGCCCCTAACCTCGTCGCCTTCCTTCCTGCTTCCGGTCTGGCCAGCCCGTCCGACTTCAGCCATGCAGCTCGCCCTCACCACCCTTGTCCTCACCGCATCGTGCGCCCTAGGACTGACTATTCAGACGCCCAAGGATTGGACGACGACTGGGCCCAACACGATCGAGTTCTCGGCCGTCTCGTCCGATCCGTCTTCGTTCGCCGTCACCCTCTCGCCCCTCACCAACTCGAACGACGCGACCGTCATTGTCGAGAGCCACGACACGTCAGAGACTTCGTTCACCGTCTCAGCTGAATGCAGCAAGCTCTTCCCCGAGGGCGACAACTACGTTCTCAGTGCGTTGGCAACTATGCGTCGTTGACGGACTCGTTGAGCGTCTACTGCGCCGTTGTTGACCGCGGCGCACGCGCCCCCCTTCAGACTTTGTCCGCAACAGCTCCTCTTTGACGACCCTGCTCGCCCAGTCGCAAAACTTTACCATCTCAGCCTCTAGCTCGGCCTGCTCATCCGCCTCGTCGTCGGCTGCCTCGTCCGCTTCGTCGACCTCGTCTGCCGCACGGTCATCGGCCTCGGGCGCCTCGACCTCCGCATCGTCGGCCGCCGCCTCGGCGAGCGCCTCGGTCGTGCCTGGCTCGGTACGTCTCGTTCAGCTGTGCAATGAATCTTTCGAGCTTCAAAGTGTGCTTGCTGAAATTTGGCATGCTTCCTCTGTCGTAGTCTGCATTCGGCACCGCCGCCATTCCATCGCTCGGCTTTCTCGGCGTTGGTGCTCTTGTGCTTCTGACGCTTGCCTAAACTCTTGTCCTGTGCTGTATGCCCACGACGCCCGGACATTTCTCGCTCTCGACTCTCCGCTTGAACAATCTGCAACACCCCTCACTCCCCAACTCCCCTGTAGTGCTCCGCTTTTCCTCTGCTCTCCTGCACTCTCCTGCTCTGCACCTGGTTTGCTCACGCCCTTAGAATCTTGCACCGCTCTAGAACACCTCCCTTTTCCTTCCAAGCGTGCCATCAAGACTCAGAATCAGAAAAAGATTTAGTAATCAACGAAAAACTTGGCTTAGGTGTGCGGAAGCGAGAGAACAAGGGGCGATCAGGTGGTTTGACTCGGAACTCAGGTCCTGTTGTCCAATAGGTCGGCCTCTACGTCAAGCTCCTTGTAAGCCCGGAAGAGGCCGTCACTGAACTTCTGCCGGCGGTCCGATGCAGCGTAGGCCTTGATGCGATCGAGCTTGGCGATCCTGCGCAAATGATAATCTCCGATCAGCCTCGACATCAGCAAGGAATCAGGGAAAGGTTTGAAAGAGGCAACGGAACTCGTCTGTCACGCGCTTGATGCCAGGGTACTGAGGAAGGAGCCGGCGCATTGCGTTCGGGTAGGCAAACTCGAGGCCTTGGCAAACATGCCAGAGCATCAGGTCGGCATACGTGAGCTCATCGCCGACGAGATGCTTGCCGCTCGAGCCTGATGGGAGGCGGTCGAAGTACCTGAGGAGCGGCGGGCAAGCCAGGATTCCGTCATCAACCTTTTGAAGTTGCGATCAAAGGTAAAAGTTGAACACGGACGACAAGAACTTGGGCAATCGCGCCTTGCGGAAATCAATCGACCGCTTGTGCGCCTCGACCTTCTGATCTTCGTAGTAGTCACCAACAGAAATGGGGTGGCTGTGAAGGAGGGGTTGAGACCGAGGGTTAGACACAGCAAGAAACTCAGCTTCGCATGCGAGCGCCTCACTGTGTGTCATGCTGCAAGGCACCGGACGTTAACCACAGCAGGTTGTTAGGATCTCGGACAGTAAGGCTCTTGAAGCGCCGACCAGGACGGACCGCTTCATTCTGCAGATCGCACAGCGTCAGAAACACCTGGTTGACGCGAAATTGGCCGGCTCCAGCTGGCGCGAGCTCCGTCAGTGAGCCGAGGTACAGCATGATGTTAGGCAGCTGGGAGAGGATGAGTGGTTCCTCCCCAGGCGCCGAGCGGTGTTCGAGAATCGGAGGTGCGAAGGGCGGCACGTTTCCAGCAGGGCAGTCAAATCCTTTGCCGCACATGCGCATGACAGTATCGACGGCCTCGCCCTGGTCGGTCAGAGCAAGGTCGTCGTAGGCAATGCCGGCCTGCTCGAGCGCGAGACGGATGGGCTCACCGCGACCAGGCAGACCTGGCCAGTAGACGAGTCGGAAGAGAGCGGAACTCATGCCGGGTGTGATCTGACGTGTCAAAGATGAGTGGCCGTTGACGGGAATGATGAAGAGGGAGATGGCCCCGGGTCGTCAGCGTCGTCTGGCTCGACTGCGCGGGCGAAGCCGACTCTGACCAAGCTGCATTACCGGCTGTGGTCCGCCGTCCTGCATGGGGCGCAGCGGCGACGATTTCGACCTCGTTGCGTGTCGCCTGCCCCTGTCACGGTCTCTGCCTCCCTACACACAGCTCCTATCTACTACAAGCATGGACGACGACTCGTACCCGCCCGGCAACTTCGAGCCCGAGGTGGAACCAGTCGAGGCCGATGCAGGCGAGGCGTACGTCTCCGAGATTGGAAGCTCGTCGACCGCCATCCGAAATGGCAAGCGCAAGCGGGAGGCGCCGCCGCCTAATGCGACGCTGACGAGCGAGCAAATCCAGGCCAAGCTCGTGCGTTAGGCTAAATGGTAGCAGTAGCTAAAGCATCGTCGCTGACAGTCTCTCTGCCTCTCGTCTCACCTTGCAGCACCACCTTAACCGGAGCTTGCTCGCGCAGGCCAAGAAGGCTCAGTCGTTTGAGCTCCAGCGCCTGCGCAAGCACCGGTTCGTCTAGCTGACGGCGCGCCCCAGTTCCTTTTGTAGTGATTGTCGTTACTGACGGTCGTTCGTGCTGGATATGTGCAACTCTCCCATCAGGAAGGATGCTAAGCGCGACGTTTCAAAGGATGCTGAGCTCGACGCCTCTATTGCAACACTCAAGGTGCGCAACACGATTGAGAGACGCCAGACTGAACCGCAACTGATACCTCTCGAGACCATGGCGAATTTACAGAGCCTTGCTTTGCCGACACTGATCGCCTCGTCGCTGTACACAAAGCTGCACAAGGCGCACCTCTTCACACATTACCCAATCCTCACGCCGCTCGTCCCTCCGCCGGCATCGCCATCAGCGCCCGCAAGTGACGAGGCCAAGGCCGGCAACCGGGTGCTCAGCAACAAGGCTTTTGCAAAGGATGTTGCCGAGGCGCTGAAGCGCGTCAAAACTTGGGTCGACGGCGACTTCAAGGTACAGGAGAAGGCGCGTGTGCGGGACGAGGATGACTTCGCGTTGGAAACGCGGCCTGCCGTGGCAGCGAGGAAGAGCAAGACTGCCGGCCTCAGCTCAGCGGCTGAGATCTCTTCGTCTAGCAATCTTGCCGGCGAAGTGTCAGACAGCGAGGAGTCGTCCTCTGACGGCGAGGACGGCCCGCTGCCCGACATGGTCTCGGATGACGAGGACGCGGCCGACGAGAACCCGAATGGACTCAACACGGATTACTTCTCAGGCGGCTCAGACTCAGAGGATGACGACGACGGCGCATCGCAGGCGTCATGGTCATCTGGCTCAGTCTCGTCGCAGCCCCCGGTACCGGCTAAGAAGACCAAGGTCGACGCATCATCCAAGGCCTCCGCAATGGCCTCGACCTCGACTTTGTCACCGTCAGCGAAGGAGGTCAAGAAGACTTCTACCAGCAAAGCTCAGGTCAAGCCGATCCCGAAGAAGGTGACCAGCTCGCTGTTCCTGCCATCGCTCGCGGCCGGCTACACCTTTGGCGGCAGCGACTCGGAGCCCGAGGAGCTCAGCGATGACGGCAAGGGCGAACGTAAGAATCGGCGAGGGCAACGCGCGCGCAAGGCGTGAGTGTTGGTCACGACCTGCCAGAATTGCGTGCTCATCAGTAGCTGATTCGCTTGGCGCGCACTCCGTCTTCAGCATCTGGGAGAAGAAGTACGGTGCCAATGCCAATCACCTCAAGAAGGAGCGAGCCGAGGGCTCGATTGAGGGTGCATCTGGCCTGCCGCCCGTCTACTCGTCAAATCGTGGCACGCGCGGCGGCCGGGGTGGCTTCGTTCAGAGCACGCGCGGTGGGCCTGCCGGCCGTGGTCGAGGAGGCTCGACGTTTGTCGTCCCGTCTGGCACCGACGGCGGCTGGGGCAAGCCTTCGGACAGCGCCCCGACGTCGGCTATCCCGGCACCCGCCTTGGCGTCAGCCTCGAGGGGCGGCTTTGCCGGCGGCCGCGGAGGCGCCAGCGCTGGTCGCGGCGGTTTTGGCGGCGCTTCGTCGAGGGGCGGATTTGGCTCGCGACCACCAGCCGTTCCTCCACGCGAGAAGAAGCCCGAGAAGGAGATGCATCCTTCGTGGATCGCCAAGCAGAAGCTCAAGGAGAAGATGAGCGCCGGCGTCAAGGCGGCCGGCAAGAAGATCACGTTCGATTGAATGCTTCGTTGATGAGTTCCTAGGCCTGTATTGCGCGAGCAGCTTTCAGCGCGTCTAGTGACACGACGCGTCAAAGTTGCGGCCTGCATGAGCTAGCATGCGGCATTTTCCGCAGACGTTGTCACTCTCATAGTTTATTCTGAAGGTATTGTGCAACATGTCAGCGGCCATGCCAGGGCCGACTTGAGCTGCTCTTGTGCCGCTGACGTGCGTCCGACGGCCGTCGTCTGAGTGCGTGCTGCGCTGCAGACCGCGGGCGCTAGCAGCTTGAAGTTATCCTCGAAACGGCAGCCCCGTTTGTCGAGCTCTTAACCTTCAGTCCTCAACACACCTGGCAGGCTTGTGCGTCCGAGAGCGCTCTCCAAACTGTCGTCTGGCAATCCCTGCGCTACAGTCTCGCCATCCTCCAGTCTTCTCCTCAAAGCAGCCGGAGCTGTCGCAGGTCTCGTACCCCCCCCCCCCTTTCGATCTCCTCTGGACCTGGTCGCCCCGATGTCGACCTCACCAGACGCTGCCGGCCCATCTCGTCCTTCGCTAAGGCTTCGAGCTGGAACATCTGCTCACGTCTGTCTGGCTCCTGTCTCGACCTTGGTGAAGGACGGTGATCGGTCTACAGCTGGGCTCAAGCTCGCGGCTGACTTCAGCCCCCTTCTCCCCTGTGTCTGCGACGAACCGCTTCAGGCGACCGAGCCTCCCCCGGTTATCAAGCTCGAGACCCTCGATTCAAGCTTTCAGCTTTCCGAATACCTGGACGTGCTTGTTCAGCGCGGTGATCGGGTTCGTGACCTCGTCCGGCTCCCGCTCGAGGGCGGCGGCAGCGACGAAGGCGGTGACGCGTGGGAGGTTGACGAGAACCTTGTGAGCTTTCGCTTCGCGACGGTCTGAACGTAAGTCCACTTAACGCGGCAGACTGATTCGCTCCCGTACTCGCTCGCCAGTGGCTTTACGTCCACCTGCTGTGAGTTACAATTTTCTTTCGGCTGCTCCTTACTGGTACTGACCGGCCGCTCGATTGCTGTGCCTCCAGCCGCCTTCCACGCGACCTCACGCCTTTGATCGCCGCCCTGCTGGACTCCTGCTCGATCGAGTCGTGTCCTTCAATGGTTGCCAGCCACTGGCACTACATGTGTGCCGTTCATCCCGGCCCTCCGAGGGTGCGCTGGTGTCGCCTTCCTTTCTCTGCGCGCTCGCGCAGCAGCTGGCACGCGAAGCCTGTCATCGACCCTGACTTGACATGATTGGCGCTCTCCTCTCTATCGGCCGTAGCAATGCTCCTCGATCGACTATATTCTCCACACGCTCGACCATATATCGCAGATCCTGACCTCGTCGAAGCTGTTCCCCTCGAGGTTCGTCCGACGAAGACGTCTGCAGGCGCAGCCGAAGATTACTGACATCTCGTTGCGGATCTGTCTCGAAGAGTGTCAATCTCTCCCTCGTCGAGACGGCACCTTGAAGCCGTCACAAGGCGCGTTGCCCGCTTCTTCGGCCACGCCTACCACCATCATCCTGAGGTCTTTGAGGCCTGCGAGGTCAGCCTGACCGGCAGTGTTAGATCGATACATCTTGCTACCGGTGCTAACTCTTGTCGTCATTGCACGCTGCTCATTCAAGGGGGAGACAGAGCTCTGCTCCCGGCTGGTCAACCTCGTCTCTGACTTCGGCCTCGTCTCGATGGAGGACATCCCACTCCCGACCGATCTGTTCCTCCTTCGGTCCGACGGCGGCTCCTCCTCGAGTGGCTCCGACGACGGCGACAACCTTTCGGCCGATGGCGAAGAGGCTAGCTGGGGCGTTGGCCTCCACGCGGACGACGACGACGAGGACTTCGCACCAAGGCGAGCGAGCGACGGCCGCGCGCCAAAGGGGTTTCTCCTCGACTTTGGTGACAACAAGCCTCGAGATCGTAGCGGTGCTGGCAGCGATGACGACGACGAGGACGACGACCAGGAAGGAAGCGACGACGAGGACGATGGCGATAACGAAGAACGCGATGAGGACGAAGGAGACCAGGGTGAGGATGCCCTTCGCCTGCTTTCAAAGGAGGCTCTGGCCGACTCGTTTTTGCTCGACGACGAATCAGCGCCAGCGAGCGCACCTTCGTTTCATGGTGCCGACGTCGAATCGGACGTACCGACGCTCGAGGCGGCCGATCCGTCGCCGACGTCGTCCTCCGGCTCCTCACCGAGGCTCGAACCTGGTTCGCCGCCGACACCATCCGACTCTCCCGAACCCCCGTTTGATGAGGTCGACGTCAACGCGGTGCGCCTACCCGTCATTAAGCAGGTGGCCGTCAAATCCGTCGCTGCGACGACCAAGGCTGCGGCGCAGGCTGTCTGATATCGTGTAACCAATTTTGGCTCCGAGGTGGAGGGGGCGAGAGGGGCACGCATGGGCGGCTGGCTTCTGCGAAGCGAGCTGGCCGACAGGCTGCGGCGCGCCGGCCGACCAAAGGATATCGACCTCTTCCCCACCTGCATGCCCTGCTCTGTCGCAAATGTCTTCTGCTGCCTGCAAATGAACTGGTGTCGTCTCTTTTGCGCGGGTTTGCAGCTGGCCTTGGCGGCGCGGCCTCATCTGTCATGCGCTCGGCTCCGAACGTGCTCGCTCCGCGCGGCCGCTCACGCCGGCTGAAGCCGACGCTCGCTTCGACCTTTTCGCTCGTCTGAGCAAGGCAGGCTGCCCCCCGACACCAGCCCTCGCTTCCTGGACCTTTCAAGTAGGCGACGGTCTGCTCGACCCTTCTCCATCTCAGTTCACCAGGTCTAGCTGGGTTCTTCAGCGTAGAGCTCTCCATCCAGCAACTCCTCCCTCCTAGACTAGCTCCTCTACGCGGCCCCTCTCACCATTCTCAACGCCGGATCGCCGCGCCCTAGCCATGACCAGTTCGGCGCTTGAGCGAGCTCAGGCCTACACAACCGATGAGCCGGCCAAGTTCTTGGGCCTTTGGACGATCAAGCCCAAGCCGCACGCTTACGCCCAGGGTCGGACAATCCCTGAGTCGCGCGCCAACTGGTTCTCACAGATCCTCTTCTCGTGGGTGACGCCCATCCTCCTTGTCGGCTACTCGCGACCGCTCGAGCTCGATGATATCTGGCGGCTTCTACCTTGCTACGAGGCCGAGCATCTGGCGACAACGCTGGAGCGCAACTTTTACAACCGCGTGCCGCCCTCCGAGCGGCCGGTTCACCTGCAGAACAAGACTGCGATGACGGCGACGGCCTCTTTCGATCAGCAAACGCTCGGCGAGGAGGCGGAGGAGAAGAGCAATCCCGACGCCGTCAATAAGGACTTTGCTTCGCCTCCTGTCGAGCCCTCTGCTGCTTTGCCGACTGTCAGCAATACCAAGGTCACGGATGAAAAGACTGGCAAGACGACCGAAGGCGGAAAGAAGTACGATCGGTCGCTACTGATGGCCCTTAACAGAACGGTATTCTGGCGGTCAGTCGTTCTTTCTTACTCTCGTCTCGGCGTCCAAACAATCCGCCGGCTGAGTATGCCTACTATTCTTCGCCCCAACAGGTTTTGGGGCGCAGCTCCCATTGGTCTCATCGCCGTTTCATTTCAGGCCTTTGCGCCGCTCGTCAGCCGGGCGCTGCTTGAGTTCATCCAAGACTCGTACGCCTCCTCGCATCCGACGCCAGGCGCCGCTCCAGTCGTGCCGCGTGGCATCGGCTACGGCATCGGCCTCGCTTTTGTCATTTGGGCGATGCAGCAACTCTCGAGTTTGATTTTGGCGCAGTATATGCAGCGATCTCTTGCGACCGGGTGCATTTCCAAAGATTTTCTCTGTACTCGGCGTTGCGCTGGCTGACACCTCTATGATTGGCAGCTTCATCATGCGCGCCGCTCTCATTGCCAACATCTCGCGCAAAAGCTTGCGACTTTCGAATGAGTGAGTTCATTGTCCGTATGCCGGGAGCCTTGACCCTGAACAGCAGCTGATTCTCGTCCGTCTCGCTCGTCAGGTCCCGGGCCAAGCACCCCAATGGTCAGCTCGTCACCCACGTCTCGGCCGACACGTCGTTCATGGACTGGTGCGCGCTGCTTGCGCACGACCTGTGGCTGCAGCCCGCGCAGATTATCATCGGTCTTGGTATCCTGATCCACCTCATCGGCTATTCGGCATTGGGTGAGAGTTACCCGATTCAGCGGCAGCCTCTGAAAAGACGATTGCTGATGAAGTGCCTGTCTTCAGTCGGTCTCGGCGTCCTCCTAATCGGTATCCCAGCGCAGAGCGTTCTTTTCAAGCGCTTAATCGCAGTTCGGCACGAGCGTCAGTTAGCCTTTTACATCTTCACTCAGCCCCGCTCGAGCTGAGGCAACTCCGTCTGTGGTCAACAGAAATGGGCATCGTCGACGACCGTGTCCGACTACTTCAGGAGATTTTGCAGGGCATCAGGGTTGTCAAGCTCATGGCCTACGAGAGCTACTTTGAGAGCCGCGTAATGACTTTCCGCAGCGAGGAGGTCAAGCGATTGCGCAAAAACTGTCTTTACCGTGCGATGGTACGTCGCTCGCTCTGATGCGCGGCAGCCTCACCTCTTGCGCTAATCAACCCGCTTTCGACAGATGACAGCGACGATGGGCGCCATTCGTAAGCCCGTCCACCTCCGTTAGTCTCTGGCATGTGCTGACTACTAGCGTCCGGGCTCGCAGCCGTCTTTGCGGCCGTCCTTTCCTTCATCACATATTCAAGCACAGGCCACACTCTATCCCCTGCCATCATTTTCTCCGCCCTCCAAGCGTTCTCGAACATCAAGGCTCCGTTGCTTATTTTGCCGTTGGCTCTGTCAGCTCTGTCGGACGCGTATGTCGGCCTTGGTCGGATATCGAAAGTGATGCTCGCCGGCGAGATCGACAACCCCGTCCCTGTGCGCAACGAGGCCAAATATGGTAAGTGTTGCTCATGACGAAGATTGCATCCACGCTGATTGTTCTCTTTCGTGCGATTCTGCGTCTTAGCCGTGTCTGCGCATGCCGACTACAGCTGGGAAGCGCCGTCGCCATCTGCTGGACAGTCAGGCCTCGAAGCGTTGGGCCGGGGCGGCGGAAAGAAAGATAAAGCCGTCAAGAAGGCCGCCAAAAAGGCTGCCAAGGCCGGCGTCGAGCCGCTCGAGACAACCGAAGCGACAAAGGAGGACGCGATCCCTTTTGCCTTGTGCGTCATTGCCCTTCCTCCGCACCGCTTTGGCAACCTTTGCTGACAACCGACGGCCCGCGCCGCCGCAGGTCCGACATCAACCTCGACGTCGAGCGCGGCAGCTTTGTCGTCATCTGCGGCCGCGTCGGCTCGGGCAAGTCGTCGCTCATCCAGGCGCTCCTGGGCGAGATGAAGCTCAGCAAGGGAACGGCCTACCTCGGCGGTAGCGTCTCGTACTGTCAGTCGCCGTGATCATTTGGGCGCAAGCCTGAAAAGAGTCCTTCTGACCTGTCCGTTTTTGCCGCCCGCCCTCTGTCCCTCGCAGTCGCCCAGAACCCGTGGATTCAGAACGCCAGCTTGCGCGACAACATCATCTTTGGCGACGCCGCGCCAGACGAGACTCGCCTGCGCGAGGCCATCACCTCGTGCGCGCTCGACTCGGACATTGCCATGCGTGAGTGTTGCTTGCCGCTTGCGCCATACCTTGATCGTAGTGTTCGCTAATAGCTCCCCCTCTCTGTCACTATGCAGTCGCTGACGGTCTGCAGACCGAGATCGGCGAGCGAGGTACGTCCTCTGCGCCCAGACTAAGTCTGATCTGCTGACCTTTGCTGAACGATCGCTCTATCCACTTGCACCCATCCAGGTATCAACCTTAGCGGCGGTCAGAAGGCGCGGGCGTGCCTCGCCCGCTGCGTTTACTCGGACGCTGACATCTGCTTCCTCGACGACCCGGTGCGCGCTGGCTTGCATTGCATCCTTCCGCCCTACATCAATCGTCTGACCCGGTCGGTGTTACTTCCTGCGCTCCAGCTCTCGGCTGTCGACGCCCATGTTTCGGCTAAGCTGGTCGACTGCTTCACCAAGGGCCCGCTTAGCACCAAGACGCGTATCCTTGTCACTCATCATGTGCGAGCGAATGTTCATCTTGTTCGGCTTTTTGCGTGTAGCCTTGCTGATGACCTCGAATCGTTCGCAGCTTGAGGTCTTGCCAAAGGCGGACCTGATCATCACGATGGCTGATGGCCGAATCGCCGAGATGGGCACGTACGATGAGCTGCTGCGAGCCGAGGGGGCCATGGCCAAGCTGCTGGCGGAACACCTCGCAGCGACGTCTGGCGCTGGCGCCGGCGATGAAGGTCTCATCGAGGAAGTTCAGGACATCGAGATCAAGAAGCTACACGTCGAAGATGAGATCCTCACCCACGTCAAGGAGGATGCTGAAGCCTCAGGCGGAGACGGCAAGCTCAAAGGAGCGCTCATCTCAGCTGAGGAACGCGACACGGGCGCCGTTGGCGGCGCCGTCTATTCCAAGTACATCCGGTCTATGCGTGGAATATGGGTGCGTGTCACAGCCCTCTCTCAATGTCCGACAAAGATTATTTGCTAACGAACTTTACCGAGGCCTCTCGCAGAAAGCGCCCACCTTCCTTGCTCTCCTTCTCTTGGCTCAAGTGCGTCCACTTGGTTTGCCTGTTTCTCAGGAGCTCAGTCTGACTCCAGGGAGTTTTCCAGGGAGCCAATGTTGGAACGACTGTCTTTCTCGGCTACTGGAGTGAAAACTCGATTGAGGGCTGGGCCGAGTCGGCTTACATGGGCCGTGCGTTCACGAAACCTCGTTATCTTCACGCGGATGCCAACTCCCAGCCAGCTAACACCTTTTTCAACGACGCAGTGTACGCTGGCCTTGGATTTGCCTACGTCATCCTCATCTTCCTGGGTTAGTCCATCATCTGCCAAACGCTCGAATATTTCGCTTATCTGGCTCTTCACTTTAATAGGCTCGCTCTTATTGTTTGTTAGCGGCATCGACAGTAGCTACACGCTGTTCAACGAAGCCTACCGCGGCTGCATCAGTGTAAGTGCGTCGCATGCGACCCGCCTAGCGATCGCGGCTGATGCTCTGTATCCACTTTAAACAGGCCTCGGTCGCCTGGCATGACTCGACTCCCATTGGCCGCATCGTCTCGCGACTCTCGAAGGACATCATCACACTAGACGACCAGCTGCCCGCACAGTGGAACCAACTCATGACGCAGGGCATGAATGTCCTCGGTGTCGTTGCTCTAATTTTCTACTCGTTCCCCTGGCTCGGCATCATGCTCGTCCCACTTTTCCTCCTGTACTGGGTATTCGCTGCATTCTACCGCTCCTCATCACGAGAGGTCAAGCGGCTCGATTCCAACGTGCGTACGGCTGGCTCCTCCGTCCTTGCTGTTGACATAAAGCTGACAATTTGTCTTTCATGTCTTTGAACAGATGCGCTCGTTCATCTATGCCGCTTTTGGCGAGATGCTCAATGGCTTGAGCACCATCCGAGCTTATCATGCGGAGGATCGCTTCATACACAAGGTGCGCGGTTCGCCGGGTTCATGCTGCGTTCGAGGGCCACTCACCGCTAGCCTGATTTGCCTGTCAAGCGCAGACTGAGTCACTCATAGACGTAGAGAATCGCTGCTACTTCGTCACAATCGTCCTTCAGCGGTGGCTCGCCGTCCGTCTAGATGCGCTCGGCGCACTGCTTGTCCTATCGATTTCTCTGTGCGTTGGCTTGTGTCTCGCCCACATTCTTTAGCGTTGGAATGGTGACTGACATTCACTTCCTTGCGTAGTTTCGGGGTCGGCTTCCGGAATGAGACCGCTCCGTCCAAGCTCGGCGTTGTCCTCACCTACTCCTTGTCCGTTCGGCTGGCTTCATTGCGGTTCCCAGCTCATCCTTGCTGATCTGCATCTGCCGCTCACTTGTAGGACACTCACCCAAGTCTTCAGCATGCTCGTTAATACGTATGCTCAAGTCGAACAGGACATGAACTGCGTCGAGCGCACCATAACATACGCTGAGCTTCCGCCGGAGGGTACGTCAACGTGTACTGATCAAAGCTGCTTTGAGACGGCGGACTGACCCCATGGCGCGCCACTCGCTCGCAGCTGCCAAACCGCAACGGCCGCAGCTCGCGCCTAACTGGCCGACCGGAGGCGCGATTGAGTTTGATCAGGTCGTCCTCCGCTACCGGGCCGACCTGCCGCCGGTCCTCAAGGGCATGTCGTTCAGCGTCCGCGCGGGCGAGAAGGTAGGCATCGTCGGCCGGTGCGTACGGCGAGCGAAAGGGGTCAGGCCGG
>MVAP01000143.1:0-37432 GCA_014825765.1 Cystofilobasidium macerans | reverse complement strand
AAGGGAGAGTAGGAGGAGGTGATCGCTGCAAAGAGGAGATTCGGGGCGCAAGGGTCAGCGTCGTCGTCGAGCGAGTATGTGAGTTGGGGAGGGCAGCGCACCTCGCCCCGAAAGCGGCCCGACCGTCAAGGACGCTTAGCCAGTTGGTGCCGTCGGTGTCCTCATCCTCGCCGTTCAGTGTTCAGTAGGCGAGAATTGAATTGTCGAAGGTGATCTGGCCGACACACAAAGAGCAAGGATCCATCACCTGTTCAAACATAGAGACCTTCCCGCACTGGCAGAGGTGACCTCAGATCTTGGAGACGGCGGTCGCAAGAATGAGTGCGAGCGGTAGTCGAGCGTACGAACAGGGCGAGCACAATCCAGCTTCGTGTGAAGTGGGAAGACAACGATAATTTTTGAGCACCATATCTTTCTCCTTGATTCATCGTGAAGTTTGCAGGGTGCGGCAGGCGACGCGCGGGACACAACCGAAGAAGGCCCAGCTGTACCCCAGAAGGTGAGATCAATCGCTGTGAATCACATCAGGCTTGCAGAGCGCAGCGGCAAGTACAAGTACGCACTTGTAGGTAGAGACGGCGCCGAGATCAACGACCCGCTACTCGGTGTTGCGCCGGGTGGGCCATTCGATCGTGTTAGAAATACCGGGCTGGGAGCTTAGTCGGGACAAAGGATTGGGGAGGAAGGAGACGAGTACTTTGAGTGCCGGGTTGAGAGAGGACTATCTTGCTAGTCGCAGGTCCTTTTAGGGAGATATCGAGGCGGAGAGTCAATGTTGATCACAGCTGATAAGCACCCGAGTACAAAGAGCGATGACGACAGATCAGCGATGAAGAAGGAGGTGTCGGCGTCGAGAGCTAGACAAGCCAACGATGCAGCGGCCGCTGCGCGCGGAAGCTGGCTCACCCGTCCCGAAAGAAACATGTATTTCGCTCATTTAGCGATCCCGTCTAAGGTGCCCCGGCCGCTAGCGACGCGACGCGTCCTCCGGCTCCTCCATCAGCCAACCGACCTGTCCCTGACGCCGCACCCTTCGCCTCGCCTCTCCACGGACCGACTTGCTCGCGCCACCCCAGAACTCCTCACACCCCCTTCCCTCTCTTCTCAAGCCAGCGTAGACTGCGACCTCTGGAGCACAAGCGAGAGCCATGTGTGTCCGATGCCTAACGTCGCCTTGTCGACCTGCGCCTCCTCCTCTCCGCCGCCAGCTGCGCCGACTGACCCATTCGATTTTGCTACCTCCCGGCACAGGTCCGGATTTGACAACAATCGCGTCTACTCCGTCTCGGTCTTGCCCGGGGCTGATCGCGAGCGCGACCTGAGTAAGGCTCAGGCCCACCTGTTTGAGTTCCTCCAAACGTTCCGCGTTGGCGGCGAGTTCAAGTACCGGTGCGTTGTCCGCACTCGCTTTGCTATCGTCCCAATGGCCTCTCTCAACTACAGTGGACGTCCTTGCGGCCCCGACTGCTCGACGCTGACTGTCGAGAGCACTCTTCTGAACCTTTGCAGGGATCGGATCCGCTCTAGCCTGCTCGCACGACAACACGTCGTCGAGATTGATCTGCGTGACCTTATCGTTTACAACGAGGATCTCGCCCAGTCGATCCAGGAGAAGCCCGGAGACTTTGTGCCGATGGTTCGTAGTTCTCCCTAATCATTCTTCATCGTCACTCGCCCGCGTTGTCGCTTACGAATCCTGCTCCCCGCCTCTGCCAGCTCGAGGCGGCGCTTCTAAAGGCTGCGAGGCAAGCTCTTCATCCGCTTCAGCAGGAGGTCCGCGCCGACGACGCGACGCCGGCCGAGCGCGACGTACCGGAAATGCAGGCTGTCCTCCGGAGCGGCATGAACATGATTCAATTCCGCGAACTCACTGTCCGTCTTTATCGCCTCTGGCTTAACCTGCATGCCAAGCTCGTCATCGATCAGACGCTGACCGACCTCGCATACACAGGCCGATACCTTGACGAAGCTCGTCCGCCTGCCTGGTATTGTTATCTCTGCCTCGACGCTCTCGTCGAAGGCGACCTCGCTCCACCTGCAGTGCAAAGGCTGCCGGTCGACACTCATCATGCCCGTCGGCGGCGGTATGGACTCTGGGGCGCGCTCGCTTCCGCGAAAGTGCCAGGCCGACGCGATCCCAGGGACGACCAAGGACTGCCCGCTTGACCCGTATCAGATCCTGCACGACCGCTGCCGGTTTGTCGACCAGCAGATGATCAAGCTTCAGGAGGCGCCTGACATGGTGCCCGTCGGCGAATTGCCGCGGCACATGCAGCTGAGCGCTGAGCGCTACCTGACGGGCAAGGTGGTTCCCGGATCGCGTGTCATTGTCACTGGCATCTACTCGACCTATCAGCCGTCCAAGACGCGCGGGTCGGCCTCGGCCCCGGCCCTCCGAATGCCCTACCTACGCATCCTCGGCCTCGAGCTCGACACCTCGCTCTCGGCCTCGGGCTCCGGCCGGACCTTCACTGCGGAGGAGGAGGAGGAGTTTGGCGAGATGTCGCGCTCTGAGGGCCTCTACGAGCGGTTTGCCCGGAGCGTCGCCCCCTCGATCTTTGGCAACCTCGACATCAAGAAGGCGATCTCATGCCTGCTCTTTGGCGGGAGCAAGAAGATCTTGCCGGACGGCATGCGTCTTCGAGGCGACATCAACGTCCTCCTGCTTGGTGACCCCGGAACGGCTAAATCGCAGTTGCTCAAGTTCGTCGAGAAGGTGGCGCCCATCTCGGTCTACACTTCGGGCAAGGGATCGTCCGCTGCCGGTCTGACGGCGAGCGTCCAGCGCGATCCGGTGACGGTGCGTCTTCGTTTTCCGCGTGCCTGGCCAGCGCGCTTGGAGAGTTCCTGATTGCCTGTCTCCGCGTGCGCAGAGGGAGTTCTTCCTTGAGGGCGGCGCGATGGTTTTGGCCGACTCGGGCGTCGTCTGCATTGACGAGTTCGATAAGATGCGCGACGAGGACCGGGTCGCAATTCACGAGGCGATGGAACAGCAGACCATCTCGATCGCCAAGGCCGGCATCACAACTATTCTGAACTCGCGCACGAGCGTCCTCGCTGCCGCCAACCCGGTTTGGGGACGATACGACGACATGAAGTCGCCGGGAGAGGTGCGGCACAGCGCCAAACTTGTCTCTTCTGTTGTGCCTCCTAACCGTCCCCTCCCCTCTTCGCCTATGATCACTACAGAACATCGACTTCCAGACGACAATTCTCTCGCGTTTCGACATGATCTTCATCGTCAAGGACGACCATAATGAGAACCGCGACCGGACGATCGCCAAGCATGTCATGAACATCCACATGAACCGGCCGACCGGCAGCGAGGCCGTCGGTGAGATCGACGTCGACAAGATGAAGCGCTACGTCGCCTTTTGCAAGACGTGCGTTGTTCCTTCGACTCTTCTTGCTTTGTGCGCAAATGTCGCTGATGGCGTCCTTTTGTATCCAGGCGCTGCGCACCTCGACTCTCGGCCGAGGCGTCCGAGATGCTATCGTCGCACTTCGTCGCGCTCCGCAAGCAGGTCCAGCAGGTCGAGCGCGACAACGATGAGCGGAGCTCGATTCCCATCACCGTCCGGTGCGTCGTGACTTTGAGACTCGCCTCTTCGTCGCCTCCCGCCGTGTTCTGACGCCCTGTCCCTTTGGCCGCCTTACCAGTCAACTCGAGGCCATCATCCGGATCTCCGAATCGATAGCCAAGATCACGCTCACGCCTGTCGTCCTGCCGCACCACGTCGACGAGGCGATCCGGCTGTTCAAGTACTCAACGATGGACGCCGTCTCGGCCGGCTCGGTCGAGGGCCTTACCCGGGGCGAGCTCAACGAGGAGGTCGAGCGGATCGAGCGCGAGGTCCGGCGCCGGCTGCCAATCGGCTGGTCGACCAGCTATGGCTCCCTCGTCAAGGAGTTTGTGACGAGCCAGGGCTACACCCAGCACGCGCTCGAGCGGACGCTCTTCATCATGGAGAAGCGCGAGGTCATCCGCTTCTCGGGTCAGGTTCGTCCACCCGTTTCGCTTGCGCCGTATGCTGAGGGAGGCTGTTGCTGACTGTTTGCTTCCGGTGCTTCTCTCCTACCCTTCAACGTTCACACCCTCCTGCAGAAAAAGGTCGTGCACCGCGTCGGTGTATAAGCCCCTCCTCCGGGTCCCTCGCCACTCTTCCCCTTCTCCTCTTCGGTAGAATCTCGCTCTCAATTCACTTCTCTCGGCCACGTCCCTCTTCCGGCATGCTCGCTTTCTGCTCCTGTACCGTGTACCCCTTGCGCTCGGCCGTCATCCTGGGCGGCCTTGTATCTTAATTTGCTTCACCCACCGGGCCGGCTTGAGCGCGACAGAGCCTTGGCGACAGGGACGAGGCGGCCTACTCGTGCATCTTGCGACGTTGCAGCCGCACGGCCCATCATTACTCCTCCCTGTCCTGCTCTCCTTTCCTCGTGCCTGACCTAGCTTGCCACGAGTCTCGGAGAGTCGGGCTTGAGTCTGTCCAGGATCAAACGGGCGGCCCGCCGATCGCTTGATCCAAAAAAAAAAGAAAGGTGACACCGTCCCTCGCTGGCGCAACGCGTGCAGCCAGATCGCACCTCCGGTCAAGCCTCGACCAAACTTCGGTCGACCCGGCCTAAGGGAGAGGAGGAGGCTGGGTCAAGCTGATAAACGCTTTTGCGAAACGAGGCTGACCTATGTAACAGGACGCTGACAAGGCAGGCTCGACCTCTCTTGGCCCAAGAATCGCTGCAGCATTCCTGCACCGACGGGCCCTTCTGTCTCCGGCAACGGCTTTCGACCGGGCTCGACGGCGCCTCCGGCTCGTCCGGGAGGCGAGCATCCGGGCGTGGGTCCGACGACCGCCCGCTATGGCCCATGTCCGGTGCAATCCATTCTCCCGTGGCGAAGGAGACCGCCCGAAGGCAGCTGACATGGGCCGCGCATCCTCAACTTCCTACAAGAACCCAGCATCCGCCCGAGCCATCCCTCTCCACTTCTTTTCTCACACACCTCCCTCCCGCTTCAGCCCCTCGCCCTTCCCCCTCCGGCACGCGGCCCAGAACCGAGCAGCAAGGCAACCGGCCGACCACCGCATCCTGCCATAATGAACGCCACCCAGTCGCGTTCGAGCTCCCTCGAGATGGAGCGCGAGAAGCGCGAGGCCGCACAGGTTGCCACCGAGGCTAACGGCGAGACCAAGAAGGTCGTCGTCGGCATCGACAACACCGACCAGCCCAAGTGCGTGGCCCGCCTGGCTGCTGATCACGCGGCTCGAGAAGCTGACGCTGCCTCCCCCTTCCTTCCCCTTCAGGACGCCGCTCGGCATCTTCAAGTACATTTTCAACTGGTACCCCAAGTCCAAGTACTCGAAGGAGGAGATCTGGCTCCTGCGCAAGATGGACATGACGATCGTCACGTTCGGCGCGTTCGCGTTCTTCCTCAAGTACCTCGATTCGACCAACGTGCGTCTCATCTTCACTCCTCCACGCGCGCACACTTGATATTCTTGCTGACCGGCCGCTGCCCAACACTTTCAGATCAACAACGCCTACGTTTCAGGCATGCGCGAGGACCTCAAGATTGACGCGTGCGTTCTTTACTAGGGCGGCGCGTCTTCCCGCGCCTCCTATCCGTCTTCTTTGACCCACCTCAGAATCAGCAGGAGAGCTGATCGAAGCTTCTGACCTCTATCAGCAAATCCAATGATTACGCTTGGTTTGGCTTCTACTACTACATCGGTTACATGGTCCTCCAGATCCCGACTGTCCTCGTCATCTCGCGGCCCGGTATCGCTCGCTGGCTCCTGCCTGGTGTCGAACTTTTGTGGGGTGTCATCACCTTCGCTCAGGTCCGGATCCAAAACGTCGAGTCGATCTTTGCTGTACGCTTCATTCTCGGCGCGCTCGCCATTCCGTCCTACACCGGCGTCAACTACGTTCTCGGATCGTGGTACAAGGGTGACGAGCTCTTCAAGCGCTCGGCCGTTTTCATGATGGGCAACTCACTCGGCCAGATGTTTTCGGGCTACCTCATGGCGGCCGTCTACCGGCTTGACGGCAAGGCCGGCCTTCCTGGGTGGCGCTGGCTCTTCGTTGTTGATGGCATCATCAGTTCGCCCTGCTCCTGCTCTCAATCTTTTGCGGGAGACCCTTTTGCTGATCGTCATATTTCTCGTGCAGCCGTCCCCATCGCTCTCATCTCGTTCGCCATCTTCCCCGGACTGCCCACCGACAAGGCTCGCATCTGGTGGCTCTCGGCCGAGGAGCAGGAGCTCGCCCGCAAGCGGATGCGTGACGACGGCGTCGCCGGCACCAAGAAGATCACCGTCAAGGGCATGCTCAAAATCTTTTCGGGCTGGCATCTCTGGGTTCCCGTGCGTGCCTGCGCATGCCTGCGCGCCCTCTGCAACCGCTGACTTCTTTATCTTCCCCGCTGCAGGTCGCCATGATCATCTTCTTCCTCATCGAGACGTACCCGGCCGGTCAGATGACTCTCTGGCTGAAATCGCTCAAGAACGCCGACGGCTCGCCCCAGTACTCGATCGCCCTCATCAACACGATTCCGACCGCGATCCAGGCCATCATCGCCGTCACGACCTTCCTGACGGGATCGCTCGCCGGCCTCTTCAACATCTGGTACATCATTGCCTTCATTCAGGGTGTCAACCTATTTGCCGTTGTCGTCCTCCGGATCTGGACCGTCCCCAACGGTCTCAAGTTTGCCGCCTACTTCATGCTCGGCTTCATGGGTGTACGTTCGACCTGCGGCGTCCCTTTTCAATGACGCCTAGACGCTGACCTGCTCTTCTCTTCTCGCAGGCCCCCAACCCGATCTTCTTTGGCTGGATCAACCGTCTCACGCGGCGCAGTGCTGAGGAGCGGGCCGTCGTTCTCGGCGCCGTCTTCACCTTCGGGTGCGTCCCTTTCGCTGTTCCCCGCAAGCCAGTTGCTGTAACTGACGCTTGATCAACCTCCGCGACATAGTTGGGCCTTCTTCGCCTGGGTTCCGCTCATCGCCTACCGTACGCCCGAGGCTCCGCGGTGGACGAAGGGATACAGCACCGCGATCGCCTGCACCATCCTCTCGACCGCCGTTTTCTTCGTCGGCGGGTACCTTCACCGGCGCGAGGAGCAGAAGTATGCCAAGCTCGAGGCGGCCGCGACCGATGGCGACCTCGCCCCGGCTGTCGCCGACGCCGACCGACTCTCCAACTATGACGAGAAGGAGGTCCCCATCCACGAGGAGGACGTTTCTCGCCCGACCGACGGCACGATGGACCGCGAACACGCTACGCTCCCGCACACGCACCAGTTTAGCCAGACGGACCGCGAGCGCGAGGCCAAGATCCTGCCGCAGCCCAACACGACCGTCTGAGCGTGCTTTCCCTCCTGCCATCTTGTAGCTTGTTGTCGGCCTCCCTGCCCTAGCCCCCCGCCCTAGTCATCTCCTCACTCTCGGATTACCCCGCCTTCTTTGCGCCGCGGCGCCTTGTACAACTTCTACTCTGCACATGCTCTTCTGCCAGCATCCTGTGATCTACAAAGGCGAATATATCTCCCAAGGTGGTGGTGGAGATCGATCAGCTAATCAGCTTGTCCAGTTCGGTTGGGTCTTTACCCACGACAAGCTCTGCGACTCTAAATCGTCAGAGCCGCTGCGCAGCAAGCCGTGACGCGCCCGCTTCAGAGGGACGGCTCTCCGCTGGCCGGTCTTTGACTACTTGTTTGACCTCAACCACCTTCTCGACCCTGTCCCGACCCTACAGGACGCAGCGCAGAATGTCTGCCGGACGTGAGGCAGCTCAGCCGCCCATGCTAGCGTCGATCCCTCCAGAACTCGTGCCCTCGCTGCCGGCCGCATCGTTCGCGGCGGTGCTCGCGGTGCTCGCCTACTTCCGGCTCGGCTCGCTCCTGGTCTTGACCATCGCCCTCGGCGTCTCGGTCGCCTACCTGTCTGAGTCATCGCATCCGTCAGCTGGTGCTAAGAACCGTCAGCAGGCCAGCTTCCGTCAGGCATCGTCCTTTGTCGGAGACTCGTCCAAAGACGATGGCCTCGGCCGAGAGACCATGCCCCCGTCGCTCGCCGGAGACAACGCCGACCCGCCTGATGGGCACTACCACCCGCCGGCATTCGTCAATCATGCGCTCGCCCGGCTGTGGCCGATGATCAACACCGAGCTCTTTGTACCCGTGCTCGACCTGCTCGAGGACACTCTGCAGGGTACGTCCCGCTGTCGCCGGAGGCGGTCTTCCAGGCCGCACGCCGGCCGCTCAAGTCGCCGCCCGGTGCTGCGGCCGCTAAGCGTTTGCCTCGACGCATACATCGTCGGGCTGACAGCTTTTCTGACAATTCGCTCCTATCCACACTGCTGTACCTTACAGGCGAGTGCCCGCCGATGGTGCACTCGGTCCGAGTCGAGTCGCTTGAGCTCGGCAAGGCGCCGTGCGAGATCCGCTGGCTGCGGCCGCTGACCGACGCCGAGTGGGCCGAAGGCCTGCACGCCGACGGTGCTGGCAAGGGCACGGGCAAGCTTGCCGATCGGGATCTCGCTGAGGGCGAGGCTGAAGGAGGTGATTACGCAGTGAGTACATGCCACAGATTCACACATCATAGTGCGTCTGGGTTGGCAGAGCTGATACTTTGGGATCGCTGCTGCGCCTCATCTCCGCGCGCGCTGCAGAACTTCGAGATCAGCTTTGAGCTTGACACGTCGACCTGCACAGCACTCGATAAGGCCGGCCTCCTTGTCGTTTTTGGCGTTGGTCTGCGTGGCCTGGGCGGCGTTGAGGCGCCCGTTTTTATCGACCTCCAGCGTGTCACCGGCGTCCTGCGGTCAGTGACGATCTTACATGCGCGCCGTCGACCTCGACGCGTAATTGATCTGCGTTGACCAACTTTCCTTTGCGGTATCAGTCTTCGGCTCCTGCTTGACCCAAGTCCACCCTTTGTTCGGACCGGCACCTTCACCTTTCCCACCCTCCCGGAGATCCACATCTCGGCCGCGCCCTTCAAGCGGCACGGCAAGGGCTCGCTCAACGCAATGAAGATTCCGGGTCTGACGCCCTACGTTCTTTCGTGCATTCAGCGGGTGGCCAAGGTGTGTGCAGCTACCTTGATTCATTCTGTCTGCGCTGACATTCTTGTCCCCCCCCCCCCCTTCAAGAGCTTTGTCACGCCCGAGGCGTGGAGTATGGATCTCGATGTGAGCCCAACACTTAGATTGTCTCTCATGCGGGTGCGAGCTTGATCGCTCACTCTCTCATTGTTGCTTTCAGACCCTACTCTCTGGAGAGGAGAAGGCGATCCGCTCAAAGCACGTCGGCGTGCTGCGCATCAGGCTGCACCGCGCAATCGGCTTGCGTGCGTCCGACTCGAACGGGAAGTCTGACCCCTACATGTGAGTACAAGAAGCTTCCTCCCCCCCCCGGTGTCCCCGTTCCGAATACAACCGCTGATGAAGCGGTCCCTCCTACCCGAAAGCGCCCTATCTTGGTGGAAGCAGCTCGACAAGCCGCTCTTCTCAACGCGAACCCTGCTCAAGACGGTCAACCCAGTGTGGGAGGAGACGGCCTTCATCCTCGTTCCGGCCGATGCGATTGAGCTCGGCGAGAAGCTTGTCTGTCAAGGTGTGGCCCTCCGCACTCAAATGTGTCCTTTGCTTCTCGACCTCAACCTGAGACGCGCGTTGTACACGCCCTTTAGTCTACGATAGCGACCGAGTGACTTCCGACGACTCGGTACGTTACTATCGACATCAGGCTCCTGCGCTTCTGCCCATCTACTGATACCTTTATCCGAAATCCTTCGCTTTTAGCTTGGCAGCGTTGAGGTTGACCTTGCAGACGTCGTTGAGCGCGGTCATCACCTCAAGGGGGACAAGTCAGTTGACCCGCAGCAGCTGGATGAGCGCGAGGACGACCTCCTGCCGCCCCGCGGCTCGAAACGCGGCACGGTCGGCCACGGCACCCTCTCCTGGGGTATCCGCTTCTACCCTCTCTGGCAGCTCACAACGTCGCCCTCACAGCAAGATGCGGTCGACTCGCACCACGCCGCTGACGGCGAGGGTGTCATTGAGCTGGCGACATCCGAGAAGGCTGTCATTGAGCGGCGGGGGCACAGCTCGCTTAAACCGCTTTTCCACCCTCCGCCAGCGCTGCGTGCAAACCCGGACGAAAGTTGGCTCGGCCTCCTCGGCAAGTACATGCAGGAGTGGCTGCCAGACAAGTTCGAGTGGGAATCTGAGCGCCTCCAGCGGCGAGAGGAAAACGTTCGTTGGCTCGCTGGCAAGCGCGGTGTCGAGCTGGCCGAGCTTCAGCAGAGACCAAGTCTGGACCGCCGAAGTAAGTCGATGTCTGCTGTTTCGGCTTTGCGATCTTGCTAACTCATCCGCTGGTAAATAAGCTGGCATCCTGCAATGGAATATAATACAGTGCCAGGGTTCGTCATCGATCTTTTTGTCTGTCTGCTGTCGCGCTGACTTGTCTTACCGTGGACGCCAACCCTTAGACCTTCAGATTCGGCCGACGACCGGTGGCTTCGACCGCAGCGCCCGCAGCAAAGCTGGTGGCATACCTGCGCTGGCTGAGATGACCGATCTCGCGGAAGGAGAAGCCCCGGTACCAGTCTCAGCCTACGCCGAGGTCATCCTCAACGATCGGCTCGTCTTTCGGTCGCGGTCAAAGGCTCGCCAGACAACCCCCTACTTCAATGCGACCTCAGAGCGCTTTGTCCGGGATTGGACAGCCGAGCGCTTGACGATCGTTATCAAGGACGAAAGGGACCGCGAGCGAGACGTCATCCTTGGCGTAGTCGATTTCCCAACGCTGGCCGAGATCTTCACCGACTCATCTTCGACGACGCGGTTCGTGTATTTTCGCATTCGTTCAGCCCTCTGTCTACTAACATCTTCCCCCCTTCCTCCTGCCGAAGGTGGCATCCTCTACGAGGAGGGCTTGGGTGGGGCCTTGTCCGACTTTCCTTTCTTTGGAAGGCTATCGACATCAGCCTCCCGCGTGGCATCTCCGGCTACGATGTCGTCGCTGTTCAGGTCCGTCAGGTGCGAGCCCTCGAGCTCGCCCCCTCAATCTCGGCGAACACGCTCCGCGCAACAAGCGTCGTCTTCGAGACCGAGGCCGACTCAGCGACAGTATCGGGGGCGTGCGAGGACTCGTCCACCTCGCTCGATCTTCCGGATGACGGGCACTCGATCCGCTCTGGCCGGAGCAGCAGTATTTCCAAGACGTTCGCCTGGGACGTTCCCGAACCAGTCTCCCTTGCAGTGCTCTACCGCCTCAGCACTTTCTTCGTCATCAAGTTTTCAACGCGGTCTGGAGGCCTCAAGAAGCGTACGAATGTTTGGGCCATCGGTATGCTCAAGCTCGGGGATATCCCCGACGGCGAGACGCTTGATGTCGGCGTTCCAATGTTTTCCACCGCCGACGTCAACGAGGCGGCCATGCTCGCTGTGACCGATCGGGAGCCAGAGGCCATGCGTCGTCAGATCGGCACAGCCTTCTTGTCTCTTCGCATTTCAGCGGGCCTAGGGAAGGTGCATCGGGAAATACGACCTTTTGGGTCAACAACAGAGCTGACGTGCAGCAACTCGTGACCGCAGGCTCACCGCCGAGTGGTCAAATCTGACCCACGCTTCGCAGCCGTCGACGAGGCCAAACAGGTCGTCGCTGAGGTCATGCGTGAGGGCGAATCGGCTAAGGCAACGGCGACGACCGGCGTCCGACACGGCCGAACGGGTTCGCTTTCGTCGCATTTCTCGGTCGATTCGGTCCCGAGAGACCGGTCTTCAATCCACCGTTCGCCCGGCAAATCGACGTCAGGAGCCATCGCCGGCAGTCCCTCGATGAACAGCGTCCATTCAGACGACGGCCGGCGCTGGAACGAGGACGACGACGGAAGCTCGTCTTCAGGCGACGAAGACTTTGTTCTCGAGGACAACGACGAGTACTACCGCAATCGTGAGCGAGATCCGAAGCTCTACGTACGTGCCTTTCTATTGTTCTACTGTTAGCGCTGTCTCGGATCCCATGCTGACCTATTGGACCTCCTCTCGTCTTCAGCACGAGGGTATCTCGTCCCACAAGGCGATTCGCTCCGGCCGGTGGGCCAAGGATAAGATCGCGAGCAAGCTTTCGGGCATCTCGCTCAAGCACAAGCGGTGCGGATCATCGCTTTTGTGCAATCCTCGCCGCCCGGGACTGACATCTGACATCTGACATCGCTCTACAACCAACAGGCAGGAGGGTGCGCTACGCCGCGTCGAAAAGGAAGGCATCTCGCAGCTGTAAAATGAAGCGCGCGTCGCACTCGAATTTTCACAGCAATCTCACGAGCCACTCACGTCTGTCTAACGATCCTGCCTTCGTCAATCCTGCCACGATCTATACGCGCTATACCCTTCCGCAACCCATGTACGACAATCTCTGTCAAGACCGTAACTCGCTACGGGAGTCAAAGGCGAAACGCAAGACATGCAACATAATCCAGAGGTCGAAGGGGGGCATGAGGGTGATAAGGTAGTATGATGAGCAAGCAGAGAAAGCAGGCAAGCGGTGGAGAAGGAGTGAGATGATCCTCGAGTGACGAAGGCCTGCCTCAAGCCACGGAGACAGCAGAGGCAGTTGTGAAGGCAGCATTACACTTAATCCCTCCGTAGGACACGAGCCGGTCGCGGCGTCGGGATGAGGCCGAGCATGCCGAACACGCTCGCGTAAACTCCGAGCGCTAATTGGCCCTTGTGGAAGTCAGCTATCGACCGGAGCAATGGACATTGGTCGAGGTAGGCGCACCTCCGCCGATCGCTCGCAGCCAGCCAAGCGAGTGCGGGCCGACATTGAGCAGGCCGACGACCAGACTGGTGTAGCCACCAAGCATGGCGCACGTCTGGGAGCAAAGTCGTTGAAGAAGGTGTCGCGATGATTAGCGGCTGCAAGTCACTCGCTGTGCCGTAACGCATGCGTCGAGCCGACGAGTCCGCGACAGCGCCAGAGCAAGAGGAACGCACGAGTAGCGGGATGACGGCGTTGAGCGGGCTCGTGCTCATCCAGCGCGAGTAGTTGGGCACCTGGCCGACGATTCGGGGGAGCCAGACGACGAGGTAGAGCATGATGGCTACCGTCACGGCCGAGAGCACGCCCGAGAGCTGGATCGCACGCCTGAAGAAGAGTAGGGTCAGGCGTGTCAAGCAGGGATTTCAGCGCTGCTGAGGGCTGAGCGCTTCGAGATATCGCTGGAGCTCGTCGAGCCAAGCCGACTACATCGACCCGAATTGGCAGAGCGAGAGCTAGTAGGCCTGGCGCTCCTGGCTCAGCCCACCCAGTGCGGGCGGAGAGCTCGGTAGCTCGCCGTGTCGCCCGGCCGCTCTTCCGTACCACCTGTCGTCCAGCATCAACGGAAGAAAGCAGCTCACGCGCCAAGTCCGACGCCCGAGACCCCCTCGGCTAGCCTGCTCGGGACATCCAGCTGATAGGCCGCGAGCGCGCCGAGGAGAACATACCTAACGGGAAGGAGGCAACCCCAGCGAGAAGGGCCGGATCAAAGTCAGCCTCTCGGAACCTCATCGCGCGCGCACGGCCGCGATGGGAACGCACTTGAGGTTCTTGAGAAAGGTGACGGCGTAGGGTTCCTCTCCCGGCATAGCTGGCAAGGGCGTTGACAGACGGGCTTGATGTGGTCGGAGGCGAGGAGCCGAGGCGGAGGAAGCGGGCAGGTCGACGTCGAAGGGCGGCCGACGGCGGCCACGCGCGTTGGGGAAGTGCGGCGATCACATGCCCGGGCGCCTCCGACGTACGAGCTTTGCACTCTTAATCCTCCTCTCAATCACTACGAAGCTGCTGTAGAACGCGGATTTCATTAAAGCGAGCAGGTGAGCGGGGTGTGAGGGTCTTGACGAAGGTGGGGCAGAGGGACAGATTGCGGAACGCGCGCGAGCCAGGAAAGGAGTTGGTACAGCGGCAGGGAGGACGTTTTTTGTTACATGCTAGAGGCGAAGAAAGGATTAGCAAGAAGTTCCTACAGCGAAACGGCACACAGCGATGAGGAGGACAGCGAGAGGAACCGAAGATGGATGCCAAGAAAGCAAGAGGAGAAAGATAGGGGCGTCGTCGGCGAAGGCTAGATGATCCACGACTCTCCGAGGCCTTCCGAATCGAACGTGCCGAAATACGAGTCGGGCCCCATGTCAAACAGCTGGTCAACCGGCGGCTCAAGCGGGACGACCGGCGTCTTCGCGGCAGACGAGGTCGAGCCTGACTGCGGGATCGACAGCCGTGACAGTGACGAAGGCGTCTGCTGCTGCTGCTGCTGAGTGCCGCGCTGGCCCGAGCCGGCCGTGCTGGGTGAGAGGGCCTCGCGCGTCGAAGCGGGCGACTCCTCGACTCCAGTCGAATGGAGGAGATCGGGCGTCTGCGCCTCGATCGCCCGGCCGTCCGAGCCACCCTTGGCCCCGCTGTTGCTGCCACTCGAATTGCCGCCGCCACCGCCTGCGCCGCCGCTGCTGCTGGCGCCGTCTGTGGCAGCCGGCTCGTCGACCGGGTTGGTGACGGCAGCATCGTCGTAGCACTCGTCGCTGATGAACCAAGAGATGTCGAACGCTTCCTCGGCCGCCGGCGGGGCCGGCTCGCTTTTGAGGACGGCCGGCGCGACGCCGCCCCCGTTCGACGAGTTGTAGAAGCTGCTGGTCGAAACAAAGACCGATTTGGGATCGGGCGCAGGCGAGGCGAGCTGCATGCCGCCGAACCCAAGGTCGGCCTGGACGGGACCGAGCGCAGCCGGAGATGAATCGATCGACTGCAGCTTCGACCATTGAGCCTCGAGGAAGGCGAGTGGGTCGTCAGGCGCGCGGGCGATCTCGTTCGACCGTTCGTTACCGACCTGCAGCCCGAGCGAGGAAGCGCCAGCTGCCGAACCCTGCTGGCCCTGGAAGCCGCCGAGGCCGAAAGCTGAGGCGGAGGAGGCTGTCGGCAGCTGCTCCTCCGGCACCCCCTCGAGCTGCGAGCCCGACGATTTGCGCTTGCGCTGATTGGGCGGCCTCGGGCGGTCGGGATCCTCCATCCGCGTCGTCGTCATGCCCGCCGGCGACTCGATAATGAGCGGCGAGCCGACATTTGCTGGCGTCCGCGGCGTGCGTGCATCTGACGGCGAGCCCGCATTGGCCGGCGAGGAGCCGACCGAGGTGTTGCGCGCCCGCTTTTGCGGCGGCGGCCGGAGGTCCTCGGGCCGGAGCCTGGGCGGTGGATTAAACGATGTCGGATCAAACGTAGCTGGCGCGGGCGCGCCCGAAGCGACGGACGAGCCCGTCAGCTGACCGCCGTTGGCCTGCTGCTGCAGTTGTTGTTGCTGCTGCTGCTGCTGTTGCTGGAGCTGCTGGACCTGATTCGAGAGGTCGCCTGCTCCATTGTTGAGCTGCCCGCCGGCCGCATTTGTCGCGCTGGCCGACGAAGCCGAAGCTGAGGCCGCGGCTGCTGATGAGGACGAGATGCGCGACATCATGTTGCCGACATAGGCGATGAATTTCTGCGTGTTGCCGCGGATCTGCTCGAGGTCCTTAGGCCGGACAACAATGATGCCCCGGCCTTGGACGCAGCGGCTCGCCCACTTGTGCATTGCAAGCTGAGGGCGACCCACGTCACGGAATGTCAGCACAGCGCGATGCGAGAGAAAAGGCAATGGTTGGAGTAGTGACGCACGAAGTAAGTGACTCGCTTGATCGAAGCTGCCGCTTCCTCTGACATGTTCATCGCCCGGAACAAGATGAGGCCCTTCTCAGCCTCGACCATGAGCTGCGACATTTCACGCAGCATCGTCATGACGAGCTGCTGGTCCTGGTCGGTCTGATCCTCGACCGGGGCGTTGTTGGTGATCGAGTACTTCTCCATCGCCTGGGCCTCGGCCATCATGACGAATCGTCGGGCGTCGTCGATCTGAGCCCCGGTCGGCATTGATCGACCAGCACCCTGCGAGCCGCCCTGGGTTGGGCCAGGCATACCACCGTTGGACGACTGGTTTGGACCCCTCTGCTGCTGCTGCTGCTGCTGCTGCTGTTGCTGTTGCAGTAATGCCGTCTGCTGCTGCTGTTGTTGTTGCTGCTGCTGCTGCTGTTGGGCCTGCTGCTGGAGCGCCCATTGTTGCGTTGCAAGCGCCTGCGGATTCTGCGAAATGCCTCCGCCGGCGGCCGACTTCGTTCTGGGAGGGACGCCAAGCTGTCCGCCCGGCGGGTTAAAGGCCTGGTTGCCGCGGAGTGCCTCGACCATTCGATTTACGTCCGGCGGGAGATTCATCGCTGACCGCTGGGCGGTCGTCAGGCTGGCGAGACGCTCGAGGACTTGCGGCGTCAAGTCGGTCAGCGACGGCTGACTGCCAGAAGACGACCCCATGCCGGAGCCTGGCAGGCTGTTATTGCTTTGGCCACCCTGGAACTGCTGCTGCTGCTGCGCTTGCAGCTGAGCTTGTTGAGCCTGTAATTGTTGAAGCTGTTGCAGCTGTGGCGATTCTTGGAGGTCGCGCCGTTGCTTGGCAATCGCTAGTTTCCAGGCGTCCTCGAGGCGAGAGAGGTAGGTCGCAAAGATGGTAGCGAGCTGATTGGCCACGTCGGACGACGAGCGCGCAAGGTTGTCGCCTTGCACGCCCGTCAGCTGGGCCGCGATGAGCGGCCACAGGTTTTGGTTGCGGACCTGCTCGGACCCGCCTAGAGCGATGACACCCTGATAGAGCAGGAAGAGGTCGACGTCCTTGCCTTCGACCTGCGGCAGCTTGTCAAGGTTCATGCCCTGGCTCTTGAAGACCTCGCCGAGCTTTTGGAAGAATTGGGCCCGGCGGACCTGTGAGTGGTCGCCCGTTTGTTGACCAACGAGGTACTGCTGCAAATGCGGCGCAGGCAGCGGGTTGCCAACCGGAGGTGGCTGATGCGAGGCCAGCATCGGAGACGGCCCCGAGATCGACGTCTGTGACAGGTGCGGCGACAAGTTCGGATTTTGCTGCTGCTGCGACAGCTGCTGCTGTTGTTGAAACTGATGCTGGACCTGAGCCGGAACCTGCTGATTCGCGAGATTGGGCGAGCTATAAGGCAGATTGCCCGCGCTGCCGTCCTGGATGCCGTTATTGGCGCCCGCTGGCATCGGACGGTTGTTCAAGTTGATGCCTCGGATCCGGCACTCGTTCGCCAGCTGTTTCACCTGCTTGCGCCACTCGGCTTGAGCAACCTTGGCCTTTTCAAGAGCGTCTTGCCGGATCGAGCCCTGCAGGACGGAAGCAGAGAGGGGATCAATTCCTGACTACACTGGCGTACGATGAACGAGTGACAAGACGCACCTGCTGCATGCTCGTCTCCAGATTACGGAGCTTCATCGCAAGCTCCGACGTCATCTGCAGCAACCGAGCGTCAGGCACCATCCCAAGCGGATTGGCTGACGAGCCGCCGGTGCTCTGCTGGCCGTTCGCCATCATATTGCGCTGCTGCTGCTGCAACTGCTGAGCTTGAGCCTGCGGCTGCTGCTGCTGCTGACCTGTCCGGTTCGCATTGTTGAAGGTGGCTGCTGATGTTTGTTGAAGCGCTGAGAGGGGATGTCGCATGGGCGGTCAGTGACAGCGATGTTCGGCAGGCATAACGCGAAGAGGACGAACGTGGCCGCCCGCCGTTGGACGCGCGCTGATTGGCCATCAGCATCATCTGCTTCATCTGGCTCATCTGATCCTGCGTGAGCTCGTTGCGATTCATCGCCGCGAGGATCTGCTGCCCGCGCTCGCCCATCGTCATGAGGATCGAGGTGATTTGGGCGCGGGCGGCTGGCGCGATGTTGGCCGCCGACGGCTGCGGCTGCGAGGACGGTCCAGCGTGCTGCTGCTGCTGTTGGTGCTGCTGTTGCTGTTGTTGCTGCTGCTGGAACATAGCCTGTTGATGCGTCTGGAAGGGAAGGAGAAGAGCAGCGGTCAGGCCGTGGTTGGCGGAAGGAAATAAATTAAAGGTTCGAGTCGATGAGAGGGATGGACCTGGCTTGAGTTGCCCTGCTGAAGCTGTTGCTGCTGCTGCCCTTGCTGCTGCTGCTGCTGCTGCTGCATCTGCAGCGGGTAGCCGCCTTGATTCTGCTGAGGAAGCTGGCCGCCCTGCTGCTGCTGCTGCTGTTGCTGCTGCTGCTGTTGCTGCTGAAGAAGGAACTGCGATGACCACACGGATCCGGGAGGCAGCGGTCAGGAAATGTCGTGGGAACACGAGATGAATGAGGAAGGATACACCTGAAGGAGGGCCTGCTGCTGGCCGGGCGCGCCCTTCTGCTGGCCGTTGCCCATCTGCATGCCGCTTTGGCTCATGCCCTGCTGCTGCTGCTGCTGCTGCCGGTAGAGCGCCTGAGCTTGCGCCTGCTGCTGAGGGTCAAAGACGGGTGGCCCGCCGGAGCCTTGCGAGTGACCCTGCTGAGCTTGAGCGAGCGCTTGAGCCTGGGCTAATGACTGGGCAGCCAGATTCTGTTGCTGGAGCCGCTGAAACGAGTTGAGCCTGTAAGGGAAGGCGAATCAAGCGAAAGACAGTTTTGCACGTCAGTATGTCTGAAGGATGACGATGACGCGCTCAAAGGCCACAGGAGTCCCAGAGTAGGTGACGTACAGCTGTAGAAGCGGAAACCGAGGAGGCAAGTAGGCGGAGGACAGGAAATCGGGCGACGAGAGGTCAGCAGCCGAGCTCGAGCGGGCGGAAGCAGCTGGCGCTGATGGGTCGATCGGACCAAGGAAAGCACAAGACAGACAACCGAGCACGGGCAGCCAGTAGGCGGATGGCAAGGGTTGCAAAGCGAGGGCGGAGAGGGTTGACGGGAAGGGGGTTGCGAGCTGCCAAGTAGAGGCTAGCTAGGAGGAGGTGTTCGAGACGCCCGCTTCTCCCTGGCAAAGGCCCAGGCGCGCCCGCGCCCGCTCGAGGAGGCCCCGCCGTCGGCTGCCCTGGTGAGGCCAGGTGCCTGGAAAGGTCGAGCTCGACTGGGTGCATCGGCCCAGCTGACCACTGCCAATGCCATCTGAAGCAGTGCTCCCGAATGACTAGCGATATGCGAAATTCAGAAGTCGAGAGGGTCGCTGCTGGTGACAGCCAACCAGGGCGACCTCCGCCACCTTCTGCGCGGGTGGTCGGCTCCTCCCCTCGAGCAGCGCTCCGACCAGTCCAGTCAAGTCCAAAAGGAAGACGTACCTGCTGGCTGTCCATACCTGGTCCGCCCGCCTGGTTTTGGCCGCCCTGCTGCTGCTGTTGCTGTTGCTGGAGCTGGTGGGCTTGCTGCTGCTGGGCGAGGAGCGCTGCCCAGTCGGTCGCCCCGGCCTGCGCCTGCGAGCCCGGCGCGCCGCTGCCAAAGTTCATGTCGGCCATGTCGAGGCCACAGAGCAAGTAGTCGTAACCGTCAGATGGAGATGATGATTGTCGAGCTAGATGTGGATGGCTGGAGTGGGTCGGGCGGTCGGCCGGAGGAGAGGCACAGACGACGACGGGCCGGAGGCCGACGAGAGGCGGAGGTGCGCGTGGCCTGCTGGGTCTAGCCTGTAGATCTCTCAGGCGTCGTTTGATGCGGCGACTGGACGCGGACGCCTGGTGCAGCAGGGAGACTGGGTTGCGAGCCGAAGCGTTGCTTGCCTTGCTGATCCCAACGAGAAGAATAGCTAGAGAAGGGAGGCCTTTGTGGGGGGGGGGGGGGGCGTTGGAGATGAGCTCAGAGGGCAGGCTGAGGAAAAGGAGGCCGTCGCGCGCGACGAGCCGACCAAAAGGGTGTGCGACGGCCCTGTCGCCCTTTGCTCTTTCTTGCAACCATCTTACTCTTGAACAAAAGGTGAACGTAGGAAGGCGCTAATACAGGATCACTGTCGCTCGTTCACGCTAACTCCATCGTCAAACATCAGATGAAGGAAAGTGCGGTCAGAGCATGGGACGCAGTGCCCTCCTGGTCTGTCCGCCGCAGCAGCTCGCCGCCCGTCGATCCTCTTTCGGCCGAGACAGACCTTCCGTGTCTGCTCGAAGCTCAAGATCCTATCAGGAAACGTTGGCATCGCTTCCGTAGGTAGAGGTCAGAACACATGAGAAGAATCCAATGAGACGAACAAAAGATGCGAGGAAAGGGCAAGCATTCTCCGCACCTCGACCCTCGATCACTCCTTCGGCGATCGAGGCCGACGACTCACCGCGACCCTCGGGGAGCCCAAGAGTGTCTCGTTCGGCAGATGTCCCCTCCCGCCTCGATCCCTCGGCATTCCCACCAGCAGGAAATTCTCCGGCTGAGGTGCTTTGTCGGAATGTCGTCGCTCAGCAGTAAAATGTCGTAGGCTAGACCGCCTGTCTGACAAGAGCATCGCTGAGGCTGCGCTTACAGGAAAGGCAGGATGCCCACAGAGGCAGAGTGAGGGGTGACGGAAGCTCTACTCTCGTGTCCGTAAACGGCATCTACTCAAGGCGCCTTACTTCGATTAGCGGATAATGACCTGAGCAAGAACATCATGAAAAATTGGAGAAGGACAAGGTGAGGGGTGCTGGTCATGAGGGCGTATAAGGGATTGTCGTGAGAGGGCGTCAAGAAGTGGTGAAAGTCACGCAAGCCAGGGGATCAGGCAGTCTGCTTCGTCGAGTCGGATGGCCCGCCAAAGCCCTGCTGCAGGAGCTCCTGCTCGGGTCGCGCCTGCTTCTGCTCGAGCGCCAGTCGGGTATCGCGGGCGAAGCGCGCGGCCTCGTCTCGAGAGAAGCCAGCGACGGTGCCTTTGATCAAAGCCGGCGGTTCTCCCTGCGCGAAAGGATTGAAGTCGTTGGGCTGAAGCTCGGCTAGCGTATGGTTTACAAAGCTTGAAAGGGAGGAGAGTATGATTGTTAGGATTGACCTTGATAGCTTGCAGTAAAGAAAACCTGACATACCGGTGGTTCGCTTCGTCGCTACGGACCGCTTCCAGTACGTCGAGCATCGTCGACTTCTGGTCGAGCCGCCAGTAGCTTCGAGCGATCTCCGGCGCAGGCCTGAGTTGAAGTGGCAGGAGCGTCAGCTGTGGCTCCTCAATTGATGGAGCATGACAAAGCAGCTGCTCACGTCTCCTCCCAAAGCGGTAAGTGCCCAGCCCGGAGCTCAGCAATGGCTCGCGTGTCTGACGAAAGGTTGAGGTCAGCAGTCTGGAAGCACAAGAGGCAAGCCGGTCAAAGGGAGAGGGACGCACAGGTGACGACCGCCTCCTCTTCGAGGCAGCCTACGAAGCGATGAGCTACTCGGGGCGATAGCAGGTAGGCGAGGAAGAACGCGTTGTAGAAGACGCCCTGGCCGACGAGGATGAGAGCTCGAAGCGCTCGCGAGGGCTTTGCGACGGCCATGAAGGTCATGAGGTGCATGCTGCAGGAATGATACAGAAGGTCAGCAAGAGGTTAGGGTTTATGCTACAGGGAGGACAGAGGGCGCACCGCTCGTTCTCTGCTTCCTCTAGCAGAGTGTGGATCCAGCCGCCGTCACGACGCATGAGCCGGAGCGAGTGTAGGTGCCGAAGAGCGCCGGCGACCATGCCAGGCACGCCAGCGATACTTTCGAGAAAGAGGATGCGCTGCATTAAAGAAGGCATTGAAATTAGCGTTGCCAAAGACGACAAAGAGGTGCTTCGAAGGCCGGTCAAGCTATCAACAACAAGGGAACTTTTGAAACGCACCATCAGCCACTGGTCCTCAGTCATCGTCGACCCGCGCTTGCGGAGCTCCTCAGTCGTCCAAGTCTTGTCCATTAGCTCGGCCTCTGTCGGCATCGGCACATGTCTGTAGCCGCTAGCAATATCGAAACCCTTGCGGAGACCGGCGACAAGGCCTGCTGCGAGCCGATCGGAGAAGCAGGTTGCCGGCCGACGAACAACGCGCACGGCAGCGAGATCGGAGGGCGTGTAGACGGGAGAGAAGAGCGTCCAGGGACCGTGGAAGGGAGTCGAAAGATCGAGCGAGGCCGAGTCGGATCGGGCACTTGAGGACGGGACGATCGGCGTTTGATCTGTCAGGGCCAAGGGCGCCGAAAAGGGCAATAAGGGTTAGCAACGGACGCCAAGTCTTACCAGTTTCGAGCAAAAGACGGACCTCGTGGGTGAGGACCCTCCGGTTGTCCGGCGTCGTGCAGCCTGGCGTCAGTCTTGGCGGGCGACGTCTGAGGCCGTGCCGTCAGGTTGGCTGACATCGAGGCCAAGGCAGCTGGCGCAGATCTCGAGGCGTACGACCTCCGGGGATTGCAGCTCGTCGAAGCGACCGACGAAGTTGCTCGGAAGAAGAGCTGGTGAGGTAGGGGTGAGCTGGTCGACCGTAAGATATTGGCTGTGTTCATAGCTGTGGGCCGAGAGGTGGTGAGATGGGTGCAGGTATGTTGTCTGTCAAATGAGCGGCAGAGCTGCGGGCCCGATCAGGATGTTCTTTTATAGGCGGAGAGGTTGAACCCTTCTCGAGTCAGCCTCGTCAGTTGCCGCTTCGGCGAGCGGTGAGCGGGGCGGAAGAGAGAGGTGGCGAACCGACGGAGGCCCGCCGCTGCTGGCCGTCTCCGCCCGGGAGAGGCCGGGTGGTGGAGCTGAGCCTCAATCGTTCATTATTGCGGCATGCTGACGAGCCTGAGACGTCCAAAGGCCAACTGGGAATGAGTACATGTCGTCTGATCGATCCCCGGAACTGAGGACAGTCATTGAAGGAAAGAGCAGGCTGCGGTTGGCTCGCGAGGTTGCTGATACTACTCCCTTCGGAACGGGCGTTCCCGCAGCTCGGCTCCGAACCCCGAGCCTCTCCGAGCAACGGCGACGGAAGCACCTGTCGCTCGTCTCGCCGTGGACCTTGCCTGGTACGCCGATGTTCAGCGCATGATAAGCTCTATTCAACAAGGGACTCCTGGAGATCAGGCTCGCTCGATATAGTGTTTGAGGCGTCGTCGCCCTGCCGAGCGGCCGGGCCTGCCGGCGCCCGCCGTCGATTCTGACGCGGCTGCCGTGCCAAGTCTCTGCACGCCGCCCAGACTATTCAAGGGGCGACCCGCCTCTTGTCGAGGTGAAGGGCGGCTCGGTACAGCACCGACCTCGACTCCTCTACAAGACGAGCGGCAGCTGTTCTCGACGGCCGCCGACGGCCCTCCTCGCACCCAATTCCTTGTCAAGCAAAGTCATTATGTCGGCTTTCGCCGCGACCGCCGCGCCGCCGCCTTCGTCAACGGCTACCCCGTTGCTCGACCCGCACCGTTCGTTCCGGCGTCACACGCCTCTTCCTACCAACCAGGCAGAATCATGCCTTGCTGACCCTTGTAACTCATACTCGAATCTCTGTCACAGCTCAGAGCCTCCTTCCACCGCCTTCACTCCTCGAGGTCCTCGCGGCGTACGCGGCCCATCCGCAGCAGGACCGGTCGAGCCTGCTCGCTTTGCTCGCCGCCAAGCAGGCCGAAGATGAACGGCTGGCCCGGGCGTGGAAGATCCGGCACGAGCAGGTCCGCCGAGCGTCGGCCGAAGCAACGAAAGAGCTTCATGCGGCGGTTAGCAGCCTCGGCCAGCTACATCAGCATACAGGCGATAGTGCGGTCGGCCACGTGCACCTGCAAGGGCTCGCCAGCCCGGCTCTGAGCGAGCCAGTTCACCTGCCGACTAGCACCGCCAGCGACGTCGGTCTCTGCAGCATGGTCGGCTGGTCAACCGAGCGGACGCTGGCGCCCCTGTCTGGCTGCCGGTCTTCGTACGAGACGTCGGGGGCGTTGTCGAGCGATTCCGTAAATGGCCCGCCATCGCACCACGGCTTGGCGGGAGCTATAGGGATCGACGCAGGCTCAGCCGCAAGTCCACCCGAGCTGCAGCTCTCACCAGCCTCTCCCTTGAGCAGATCGTCTGCTTTGAGGCTACCGCCTCTGGCGGCGGCCCTGCGTGAGTCCACTCCGCTTGCCTATCCCGCAGGCGGCCCGAGCGCCGCCCGCCAACAAGATCCCGTCGCCATGCCGTTCGTCCCTGGCTGGTCGCTCACGGCTTCTACCGCTGCACGGCCGATACCTTTCCCGGCGGACGCGACCGAAGAAACGCTCTCTTCAATGCCCGAGCGACGGCGGGCCCCAGCCCTCTTCCCGTCGATGCCGGCTGCTCCTGCCCTTTCGAGCCCGCAGGCGGCGCCAAACGTGTCTCCCGTCGTTCCTACGGATTGGCCATCGACCGGCTTACGAGCCTCGCTTCCTTCACTTGCATCGCTGCTGAACGAGTCGCCCCCTGGCGGGCTCCCGTTATCATCCGGCGCCTATCTGCCAACGCTCGCTTCAGCCGATCCCACCCTAACACGCTCCATCTCAAACACCGAGTCACCTGAAAACGCTACTCGGCGCGTGCCACCGACACCGCCCTGGTCGCTTTCTCAAGATCCACTCCGACCCAGGGCAGACGACGATGTCGATGGAGGACGCGAGGGGTGGGTATCGGGGGGGCGGCCGCGAATCGATCCACAATGACAGACATTGACATCTAAACACCGGCGGGGCTTCAGCCAGCAGACGATGTCAGGGGCGAGAAGGGCGGGTTGACATCGAGAGGTGAGAGCTCGTAGATGTCGAGATCAGGATCGCTGAGAAGTAGGGGCTTTGGTAAGTGGGGGTCGCTCACAGAGGCAAGGCCGCCGGCGGGACTCACTAGGCGCCGCACGACTGGCTGACGACTGGCCCCGTCGGGAACGAGTTGATGAAGTTGATATCTGCTCGCCGCTCGCCGACGTGGGTCGCGTACTCTCTGGCTCCGGAACCTTGCCTCAGAGGAGCCACCGCCGCTGGCGTCTGAGCGGCCGGCGCTGAGAAGGTCCCGAAGCGACTCGTGCGTACGGCCGACGACCGCTGCGAGTGAGAGGACGTCGCGTGCCTCCATATCGGCGGGCGAGAGGGGGCCTTGCTCGCAGGACTGGCGGCCGACGCCACGGGCGTCAAACTGACGGAGTTCTCGTGAGAAGGTGAGAGTTGCGGGCTTGCATAGTGCTCATTCGCCGAGAGGGGTCGTCGGATGCCGGGCGTCTCAACCCACTGCTCGAGATTGATCGCGGTCAGTCTCTACGGTAAGGATATGTCGTTCAGGATAGAGGCTACGCACGACTGCATTGCCGATCCCGAGCAAATGGTTCTTGCGGACCCACTTCTCCTCGTCCTCATCCTGGGTGTCATCTTTCGGACCCTCGAGCAGTTGGAACTCCTTCTCCCTGCGCGAGTACGTCAAGACCTCGGTCGACCGCTGGATGCCGCTCAACGTCGCCTTGACGCTGCTCCGACGCCGTCGCCGGGTGCTGCCCGACCCGGACGGCCGCCGGCCTTCCTCGACGACGGCGGACGGTCGACGACTGGGTGGCCCGCTGAGCCCACCGCGGAGCATCGAAAAGAAGCCGATTTCGGGCCTCGATCCGGCTGTCATGCTGACGGTCGAGACGGGCCGCTTGGTGTTCAGCTTCCCAAATCCGAAAAGGCGCTTGCCTCGAGACGCATGCGAGCGCGTCCGTTCGAGGCTTCGGGGCAGATCCTCTTCTTCACTCTCCAACAGCTGTCTAAGATATGAGAAGATACGGGGTCAGAATACCTGCGAGGAACTTGAAGCACGACGGAAGAATTCGTACCGACCTTGATTTGGTGTCGCGCGGAGCGGCGATCATACGCAGAAGCGAGAAGGCATAAACCAGGGGCAAGCACGCAGTGCCCCGGCCAGCGATCGCCGACCGCTTGTAGAGGACGGCTGAAGACAGGGGACCGTAGATTGAGAGTCAGCTGCAGCATCTCTGCCTTGCCCAGAACGCTGCTTTACAAACCAAAAATGTAGATGGCGTGCGCCAGGCACTTGATGTCGGCAAAGAATGTCAGCGAGGCCATCGGGCGACGATGCAGACTTCTTCAGACTGGGACTCACGATATAGATCCAGTTGCCAAGCATTGCTCGGAGGAGAGAGATGAGGACGGCGTTCGTGAGCTTGACCGAGGGATGGTTTGTCGAGTTGAAACGCTGCAGACCGAAGAGGCAGGACGTCGTGCGTAAGGTGAGGCTGCACGTGTGCCAGAGAATGAACGCGGCAGACGTACGCGAGCTGCGACTACATCCCGAGCCATATTGGCTGTCATGATGAGGGCCCCAAACAAGCCCAGGGAGAGCCAGGAAATCTGAAATATGAGAAACTTCGGCGCCTGGTGATTGATGACCGCTTCAATCATCTCGGAGCTTGCAAGCAGGGTAATGAAGCGTCAGCGACGAATGTTGGACGATCAAGCGCCTCTGTCGAACTCACTACGTCTCGTATTGATAAAGGCTAGAGGCCAGCAAGCGACGGTCGATCAGTAGCGGAAGCGTTGACGTAAGTGGCCTGTAGTCACTGACTAGTGCTGTGCCGCGACACCTGCCGCCATCCAAGCCAGGCAAACCGCGAGTCCAAGCCACTTGCTGACTTCTCGAAACAGTCCAAGGTGACCCGCTGGGGAGATTGATTTGGCGAAAGTAAGTCCTCGAGCGGCAATTAGGACTGTATCACGAGTCGGTTGTCAGCTATCAGCGTCAGGCAGTAGGTGATCTCCTAGCAAGCCTGACGGACGCACTCTGGATGCACCAGATGGTGGCGGCGCCGAGGATAAAGACCTGGAGGTTGTGCGGCCGGTTGTGGAAGTCGTCTGTCCAGGTCTAGATAGAGGCAGTGGAGGTCAGGGCGGGTAAGATACATTTCGTTGCTGAGAGCGAAGGAGGGGAGGGCGCACGACGTCGCCAAAATGGTAGGAGTTGACTGTATAGCTGACAATTGTCAGCATCCTTATCTTGTCAACAAGCAGAGGGCGCGCAGACTCACTCTTGATGCTTCGATCAAGTGTAGTGATCGCCGACGCTGTCAGCAAAAGCCAGACGAAAGCCAGGAGGACAACTGCAAAGGCATCGAGAGTCGCGATCAGTCACTGCGGCTTGGCGTTTGTTTTGACCGGCACTCACTCTGCCAGAGGTCCTCGCGACCTCGTCCTGTCCGGGTTCGGAGTCTGGAGAAGTAGCTTCGGAGGACAGGAGGCGGAGTTAGCTCATACTACGCTTCGCAGCGAGGGTGACAAGGGTCCCGCGGAGGACCTACTTGCACATCTGGACCGACACGACCCCGAAGAGTATCCACGACAGGGCAGAGTCTGTCATGATGAAGGCTCCCGACACTTGTACGGCAAAGAGCTTGCGTGTCGCCGCCGAGACGTCAACATCGTCGAAGTTGGCGATCACTCCGTGATTATGGGCGTCCATGGTGGAACTCGCGGCCGGCCGCAGCGGGCGCTATTCGGTTGCTCGACACTGCCAGCCGCAGAGTAGCTATGAGGAAGGCTGACGTTGGTTGGGACCGACGACGGAACCTAGGATACGGAGCGAAGCGACGGGGCCAGAGATGAGCGGCCCGTTCGAGCTGCAGCGATGAACGATGGCTAGCGAGGTGCGGGAGGCGGTGGGCTTCTTGTTGACGGACAACGAGGGAGAGACGGACTGAGTGGGCGTTGAAGGAGCGTCAGGCAGGAGCAGAGCGACCTGTCGCTCGGCTTGCAATCTAGCGCCGGAGGCGTGCAATGTCGGGCATCATTCTTCGTGGAGGAGGGGCGACGGGAGGGGTGGGCTAGACCGCGCGACTGGGAAGGAGGCGCTCGATGAGTCGAGACACGGGGCCAGCCGAACTCTGTTCGGACGAGCGAGCGGCAGCCGAGCGAGCAAGCTCATCAGCCGCGATGGCCGGACCGCCAGGCCAGTATTCCCTCAGGCATAATCTCCATAAGAGTAGGGTGTTGGGATGTAGAGACCTCGTCTGGTGAAGTTGCTGTCGGTAGGAAGCTGGCAGCGACAGGTTGAGCACGGGACGGGGGCAGGTAGCTGGGAGGGCAGCGCGCAGCGCAGACCCAACCATTATTCCGAGCAGGGTGGCTATGTGAAGTTCTCTCAATGGCTCAACTTCCGCTCTGCACGTGCAAGCTGACTGTCATCCTACAGTGTGCTTGCCCGAGCAATCTCAAAATTTGAGCAAAGCATGATCTGGAAAGCGGCTAGATGGCCCTGGTCTTGAGGCCAGTTGGTCGCGATCGCTTGGAGGCGCAGTTCGGGTGCGCCGCACCGCCTCTTCGAGCTGCTTGCCGACGATGCCCCCCTTCTGACGTCTCTCGCTGCCAGTCTGCTTGGCCGTACCGGTTTGGCCGCCTGAAGCTCGTGCTCGTTTCAGCGAGCGCCTTGTCGCCCCCTCACCATGCCTCCGAGCGTCGCGATCGGCTCTGGAGCCGGCTTCTCGGATCGGACGGGGAGGACGACGAGGCGTTCGCCCTCGGCTCCTAAAGTCTATCGTGGGCCTGTCTCATCAGGAGCCTGATTTCCGAGCCCGTTCGCCGCACTTTCGGCATGCCAATTGGCTCCTTGGCGACGACCTCGGTCTCGCCTCTCGACGAAGCAAAGACGAAGGCTCCAAGTCGTAGTGGCAGGAGCTCGACCGTCCACCTTCCCTGTACCACGACCACGCCGCCTACCAGCCAGTCTTCTCACCCTATCTGTCGAGCTGCCCGACGATCCCAACGCCTCTTCCGCTCAAGCTGCAGTTCAAACCCTGTAACACGGCCATCGCTAAGCAGCGACCACCTTTCCTCCCCGTTCTACGCTCGGTCGCAGGCGACTGCAGCTTCCGCCAATGAACGGCCTCAACATCGGTCACGACGCCCTCTCGGTCGGGCAGCCAACCAATCCGGTCATCGCGCTCATCGCTGCCAAGCGTGGCGCGCCCATCTTCATCGGGATCTGGATCTCGTGCGAGGTTTTGTCCTTCAATCCGATCGACCCACTAGTTGACTTCGTACCATCCCGCAGATGGGTCTGCTACGGGACGATCTGCATTCTCGTCCCCAACTATTTGTTTGCCCTGCGGACGAACCCACTCAAAGAGCGGCTGTTCATCATCGCGCTCTTTCTGATCAACACGGCGGACGTCGCGCTTGACCTATCGCGCGTCATCAAAATCTACGTGCGGCCCTCGGACACAGTCGCCCGCCCGCGTTCAGGCTGGCTGATGCGAACGTCATCCACCCCTCCCTACAGGTCGCCCACTTCGGGGACGCTCTCTACTACGTCAACTTTCACGCTCGAATCGAGGACTACATCTTATTCTTCTCGTGCGGCCCAAGTTGCTGGCTCAGCCGCGCGACTATAAGTGCTAACTCTCTCTCTCATGTCATCGTACAGGTCCATTTACATTCTCCTCATCTGCCAAGTCTACCTTACGTACCGTGCTCACCTCTTCCTCCGCTCGGTCGAGGGCCGGCTCTTTGTCTGGCGTCGGGCCATCACGCTCGTCAGCTCGGCCCTCGTCCTCGCCTCTGCAACGTGTGGCTTCATTGGCCAGGTGGAGCTACATACTTTCCCAACCTTGTGCGGCCTTCTGCTTGTGGCTCAGATTGACCCACTAGACCATCAGACTAACCTCTCCTACGCCGTATAGCATCGCCGTCTCGGCGGCAACGTACCGCCAGTACGGCAAGCTTTACCCCCTTATGCGCATCTCCGCCTACTCCTTTGGTCTCGCGTGGCTCCTGCCCCAGTGCTACTTGTTCTCGCTCGAGCTTTACCGAGCACGGGTGCGTCAGCTGTGGCTATCGTGAATTCACTTTGGCTTACCATGGGACTGACGCCGCTGTCTTGTCCGACCGACTCAGGCATGGCATCTGCGACACGAGGACGACGCAGAGCGGCGGCTGAAGAGTTGGTCGACCAAGGTCTACATCGGCCTCCGTAATGGTTCGCCGACAATTCTCCTCCAGGTCCTAACGCTCACTCTCTACTTCATCGAGGGCAAGTCGTGGACCTCAGCCGCCTCATCGTCCCTTCCTCGGCTGTATGTCCGCCCACATCGGCTTTGCGACCGATCGCGCTGGGCGCTGACAACTGTCTCTTACTTCATTCTCAGGTATACCATCTTTGTCGTCCTCTGGACGGCCGTTCCCCGGCCGCGCAAGGGTGTCAGCTCGTCCTCACACACATCCTCGACCATTCCTGACCTTTCGTGGACGTCTTCGCACGATCCCACGGCCGATGACGCCTCGGTCTCAGCTGGCTGCACTGGCCCTCTCTCGGCCTCAGTTGGCCGCTTCCGCTTGAGCGGACTCTTCGGCAAGTCTGGTCGGCGCGACTGGCGGGCTGAGCATGCTGAGGCCAAAGCTCGACGCTCGAGAGGCCGCATTTCTCAGCGTAGCAGAGGTGAGGTCAAGACCTACACCCTCGATCTCCGGGCGGACGAGGAGGCAGCTGGAGGTCGGCGGTCGCGCCAGGCTAGCCTGATGTTTGCCGACGATCGGCCTGATGATACGGCTCGCGGCTACGGCGGCCACCTCTCCGACAAGAAGAGGGACGACGATGACGACATCGCAGACTGGAGGGAGGGCATCAGCATGCGGGAGGCTCAGTCGGTACGTGCTGCTGTCAACACGTGAATCCGAGTGTAGCGACCGCTAACACGCTCTTGATGCATGTCAGTGTTTCACCCCGAGCTCGGCGACACAGTTCTTGCCGACACTACTTCGCCATCGGCCTTCGCTGCCCTCATCCGCCCTCCGCTCGACGACGCCGGAGAACGACGACGTCCTACCTCAGGCAGCGCCGCCGCGGTCGTCGTACACTGCTCCGCCGACACCGGCGTCGATCGTCAGCCCTCTGCCGCTGCCTCCGGCTCTGTCGAACGGGCACAGTAAGCTCGAATGAAGCCGGGCGGGGCGGCATATTTCCCGGCGTCTTGGCTGTCCTCACTTGTTCTCTGTTCCGCACCGTCTCGTCACCCGTACCCCTGTCTGTCGTCCAACCTCCTCCCGTGCTTGTTGTGCAATAGTGATTGTCTTCGTCGTTCCCCTCGCTTTCAAAGGGACCACCTCTTCTGCGAGGTCGTTCCACGCTCCACAGTAGGGTCAAAATGACCTCACCAGCTGAACGCCCCGAATAATGCGTGTGGCGTGCGGCCTGTTGGAGTGTGTGACCGAAGGCGAGGAGACCTGTTACGCACAGCTTTCCTCCCTCTTGACTCGCCGCCGCACGAAAGGCTGCGTCAATTGCGATGACCGCGGCCGATATGCTCGCCTGGAGCCGACCGGGTCTGACGAGAAGCGCCTAGACTTCAGGTTTTGTTTCCATGTCACTCTGCCTCGTTCTGTCAAGGTCGCGGCGGGCACGCCGACTTGTGTAGACAAGAACCACCAGTGCGACGCCTAAGCCACTACTCACTACGATAGCGAAGACTGGTTCTCTCTCGCCTTCTTTTCTTTTCTTAATCCAGAAGGAGGAGACGCTCGCCGCCTGCCGGACTCGGTATTGCCAGTGCGTCCGACATCAAGTGCGCGCACAACAAGCCCTCACTCGCCCTTGCGAGCGGCCCGCTGCTGCTTCCTTCAGCCAGGTACGGCCATATTTGACTGATTTGACCTCTCCGAGCTCATGTAGACGTACACCGCTGGCGACCTCACCAGCGATAGCATGTGACTGTCAGCTTGAGAAAGAGGCTGAGTGGGGACCTCGGCCGCGCGCCGCTCCCTTATCTAGCGGCTGGCGGTAACCGTCGACGCTGCTAGTGGCCCTGCTTCATGCTCTTCTCAGTCAGGGTGCATCTATCCTTCTCGTCCTGCCGTCGTTGATTATTGTGCGAGCGAGCTATTGATCGTAAGCAAGGCCCTTGCTGCATGGTCGATCAATGGCTGTCAGCAGCCCGCGAGCGCTTGCTGCCGGCCGCGGTGATCTCCGGCACCGAGATGGCTCGCAGACTCGGTCGCCTTCAACCGCACGCTGTCAAGGGCAGTCAACGGGTTAAGGGCGGCTCGCAGAGGCTCTTTCTCACTCACTTCATCAACCAGCACATCCTTCATCTCTTCCGTGCCCGATTTGCCATGCCCGCTCTCTCGCTTGCATCTATTGCCGTCCGCCGGGCTGCCGTCGCCTCGTCGGCGCCTGCTTCGCGCCTGTTTGCCACTGCTTCCGCCGCCGCCCGCCTCGCCCCATCAACTCACCGGGCGTACGCCGTCCGAGCCTCTGCGGCCCTGGCGGTCTTGCATGGTGTCCAGCGCACCGCTACCGTTGCTGCTGGCCCTTCGGCCAGTCGCCGGTCGTACGCCGACGTCCTGCCCTCGTCGGTACGTCGACCGCGCGGCTCACTCGGGCCGCCTCTGACCATCTCTCGGTCCTTCTCGACGCTAGAAGCTGACGAAATAAGTCTCCCGCCCTTCCAGGCCGACCTAGGCAAAACGCCGCTGCACGATTACCATATCCAGAAGGGCGCCAAGATGGTGCCGTTCGCTGGATACATGATGCCGCTCTCGTACTCGGTCCCGCCGACGTCGGGCCTCTCGCCTCACGCCCACGTCCGGACGCACGTCGGCCTCTTCGACGTCGGTCACATGGTTCAGTCATTCTTTCGCGGGCCTGGCGCTCAGGCCTTCCTCGAGTCGCTCTGTCCGACCGACTTGGGCGCGCTTGGCCAAGGCGAGGGCGGGCTGACGGTCCTCCTCAACAAGGCCGGCGGTATTGTCGACGACACGATCATCACCAAACACGACGACGAGACATTCTATGTCGTCACCAATGCCGGCCGGCGGATCGAGGACCTCGCTCTTTTCCGCGAGCATCTCGCAAACTGGGGTACGACCCACGGCGCCGACCAGGCGGTCGAGTTCGAAGTCCTCGACGGCTGGGGTCTCGTTGCCCTCCAGGGTTCGTCGTGCCCTCATGTTGGCAGGAGTTAATGGAGTGCTCACATTGTTGACCTCACTCTCTGTGCGACTGACAGGTCCCAAGTCGCAGGCCGTACTTCAGCAGTACGTTGACGTTGAACTCTTAACCCTCTACTTTGGCCAGTCGACGTTTGCGGACTTCACCGTGCCTGGCGCCGGTGCGAGCGGCGCAGTCCGTATTCACATCGCTCGCGGCGGCTACACCGGCGAGGACGGCTTTGAGGTCTCGATCCCGCCCGAGGATACGGTTGCCGTGACAGACGCGCTCGTCCGAACCCCACTTGAGGGCGCCGACGGGTCGGCTGTCGAGCTGATCGGCCTCGGCGCGCGCGACTCACTTCGACTTGAGGCCGGCATGTGCCTCTATGGCCACGACCTCAACGAAGGCATCAACCCGGTAGAGGCTGGCCTAGCCTGGGTCATTAGTCAGTCCTCTCTTGCCTTTTGGCCTGCCAAGCCCCGTCTGCCGCCTCTGACTCTATCTCGAATGGACTGTAGGCAAGTCGCGCCGCGCAGCCGACTCCCCTCCCTTCCCAGGCAAGTCAGCCATCCTCGCCCACCTCTCGCCCAAGACGCCTCCGACACGGCGACGAGTTGGACTCGTTGTCTCGGGGGCGCCTGCCCGTGAGGGCGCTCTTATCTTTGCTCGCCAGCCGGCAGGCGCGCCCGTGCCGGCCGAGAGTGAGGCAATTGGGACCGTCACCTCGGGCATCCCGAGCCCGACAACTGGCAAAAACGTGGCGATGGGCTACGTCGGTGAGGCTTACAAGAAGTCGGGAACCGAGCTCAGCGTCCTCGTCCGCAAGAAGCTCCGAGACGCCGAGGTGGCCAAAATGCCGTTCACGCCTGTCTCGTACTACCGCAAGCCCGCGGCCAAGTGAGGAACCGGCCCAAAGCGGCTGCATCATACCGGCCCTGTGTCCCGAACCGTTGTATCACACGTGCCTCTTACCAGACTTTGACTTGTGAGAAAAGATGGATCTATCGTGATGAGTCGTCATCGCCGCCCTACTCGCTCCGTCCCGACGGCCGCCCCCCTTCCGTCCTGCCTCCGCGATGCGCTCTCACGCGAGGATGCGCTTCAGCTCGGCCTTCTGCTCGGCCGTCAAGCTCTGGGGGAAGACGACGTTCCACTTGACAACGAGGTCGCCCCGGCGCTTCTTCGCGCCGACCTTGGAGATTGGCATGCCCTGCTCGGGCAGTCGCGTCTCGCGGTGTGGCTGGACAGGTGCCGACGGTACCGGCACATTGAGCGTCGTTCCGTCCAGAAGCTTGAGCGTCCGCGGCTGAGTCTGAGTCAGCGCCTCAACGAGCGGCATGTCGAGCGTCGCCACCAAATCGTTGTCTTGCCGCTTGTAGATTGGGTGCGGCTTCTCCTCAATGACGACTGGAAGAAAGTGGGACAGGAACGGCAGATGACGTGTCAGCCATCAGCAGCAGAAGGAGGCTGGCAAGGCAAGGAGGACTTACAAACAACGTCCGCCGAGGGACCGCCGCGAATCTCAGTACCGAGACCGTCGAAGCGCACCTTGGTCCCGGCCTTCCACCCAGGCTTGACCTGGACGGTGACAATCTTCTCCTGCTCTTCGCCCGAAAGAAGCCGGCGGGTGATCTTGAGCTTCTTGGTCGCGCCGTTGAAGAGGTCCTCAAGCGCGACCGGGAGTGGCCGGTTGATGTCTTCCGGCTTGGGCTTGGGTTCCGGCTGGCGCGAGCGACCACCGCCAGCACCGGGCATGCCGCCGAAGCCCCCATCAAAGTCGTCCATGCCGCCGCCCATGCCTCCACCCATACCTCCGCCGAAGGGGTTACCGCCGCCCCGGCCACCACCGCCCTGGTTCATGAACATGCTGCAAGAGAGCAGTACGCGTGTCAGTCGATGCGCATCAAACACGCCAGCCGGCCACAAACTCTCGACTCACTTGAGGATGTCCTCCATTCCGCCGCCGCCCATGCCGCCGCCGCCATGGAAGCCTCCGCCGCCGCCAGGGAACCCACCTCCGAAGCCGCCGGAGCCAGGCGGGGGAGCGCCCGACTTGAGTGCTTCCTCTCCATACTCGTCGTAAATCGCTCGCTTATTCTGGAAGGCCAGCAATGATCAGGTTAGTACAAGTAATGTGAGTAGCCGGAGCTTCCGTCGCGGGAACGACGCACGGAGTCAGACAGGACCTCGAACGCCTCGGACACCTAGAGGAAAGCGGATGATGACACGATCAGCAAGTATAAGAAAGGCGAGTGGTGGTAAGCCTGTCCATCCAACGCACCTCCTTGAACTTCTTCGAGGCGGCCTCAGAGCCTTGGTTACGGTCTGGGTGGTGCTTGAGAGCCTGAGAATCAGGTGGGGGGGGGGAGGGGGCCACGAAGTCAGGATCGGCCGCCCTGTCAAAGTCCGCACTAGCAAACGCAAGGAACGTACAGCCTTTTTGTACGCCTTTTTGATCTCGTCGTCGCTCGCTGTGGCCGGGCAAGGGGAAAGGAGCAAAGGGTCAATTTGTGGCAGCGCGCCGAATGGATCATTCGGCGAACGCACCGTCCTAAATCACACACGCCCCGGAAACAGAGCAAAATGAGAGGAGCAGACGAAAATCAGGACAAGCAACGTCAGCATGTATGCTGAACCGCCAGTAGCTCGGACAGGCTGGACGAGCACACGCCGGCTGCTTCGAAGGAGGTCGGCGCCTCAGACGACCTCGCTGCAGCCGCGGCGGCTCAGCCTGCTACGGTCCGGCTCGACCGGCGGCCACAACGCACCTTGGAGACGCCGAGAACGCGGTAGAACTTGTCGTCGGCCATGATGTATGATTTGGGAGTGGGAAGGTAGAGGAGGGGTTTGGCGTGTCGCTGGTCGTTGTTCGTCGTCGGCTCGAGATGGCCTCGAAGCTCGGTCTGACGCGCGCGGGCGGCGAGCCAGGAAGCCACTAGAAACTCGTAGCGGAAGCCTGCGATCGACGTGGGCGCAGAAAGGGGGTACGCATGCCACTCGCACGAGGGGCTACATATCTCTTTCGACGAAGGCAACAAAGCGGTCCCTAGACTGTTCATTGTCCACAGATTGTGTGAGCTGCGCCAGGATCATTACTGTGCTGCGTCCTGTAACCTTGCCGTCTGTACGCATCACCTAGTAGGTAGCCAACGAGGATTTACTCGATATCGGGCGCATGAAGCTGACCGAGGCTCTGTTGCAGTCTTCAATGCGGGCGAGTCTGACGGTCGGATAACCAGTCATCGCGCTTGCTGACCGCTGGCGGAGGTTGCCGATTCAGGACTGACGACAGAGAAGAGCTGGAACTAAGCTTCTTCGAGGGCTGCCGGTTCTGCAAAAGCTCAAACGAATCTAATTAGAAAGGTAGTTGTACGTCGACTGACTAAAAGGTAAGCCGGAAGGTCACTGAAAGTCTGGAAGTGCGAGGAGCGTGAGCCTGTCGGTTCAGAGCCTTTCCGCGTGCTTGCTCAGAGGAGGCCAAGCCGTGGCGTGACCTTCAGCGAGGCCCAAAGCGTGATGTTGAGAGCACATATCAACATCTCACCTGATATCCCGCGCGGATACGCGGTGTCAACAACGGAAGGTCAGCTGCAAAGTGTAAGATGCAAAAGGAAGAGGCGCGACAACGGGAGACGGCCTGGCCCAACGCCGACAGCTGGCAGAGTTGGGCGTGAGCTTCAGCAATCGAGCCTGTCAACAATCTGCAAGGCATCTGCGGTGCGCCTGCTACAGGTCAGTCAAGAGCAGCAGTCGCGTCAGCAAGGTCGCGTTCTGGCATGCACATGAGGTGGTTGGTGATGGACGTGCCACCGCTCGCAAGGGAAGACAAGGGCATGTCGGCCACCGCGCAGCAGCAGACGCACCCAAGGCTCGGGTCTGGGCGGCGATCTCGCGCGCGACGGCCCGCCCTGCCGAGGAAGGAGGAGGCTGGCGCGCCAGGTGCCGGGAGAAACAGGTAGCCTCGAGCGTTTGTCGTTCGCCGACCCTGACCTGTAGGACGGGCGGGAAGGCGCGCAAGACGGACGTCGAGCAAGCAAGAGAGCAGTCGACGATCAGCGAGCAACTCGTCCGCCCGGCCGCCCTCAGTCACTCCCGTCCAAACGGCAGGAGAAGGCATACCGCCGAACGTCGACACCCTTCCTTCCTCACCTTGTTCTCGAGCAGCCCTGGCCTACCGTCGGCTACGACCATGATGGCCGTCCTCCTGCCCTAAGCTGTCAGCAGAGTCTTGCTGATGACGAGGCAAAGAGACGCCCACAAAAGTGGTCGAACGGCATCCCGCGGACTTCGCAGGCCGATGGGCACGGCCCTTGCCCTTGCTTCTGGCCCTTGCTTCTGGCCCTCGACATCCCTCCCTCTAGCATCCCTCTGTCTTGCCGAATGGGACCTATCACCTAGCACCTAGCATCATCCCTCGCCGTCTGAGCCTGGCAGGATCAGCACGGGCCAAGCAGGCCCCCTCCCGCCCATCGCGTCGGGTGAGGCAGCCTGCAGCAGCGGTCAAGCCTCGTCGGCTCGCGCTCTCGAGCCGCCGGCAGTCTTGGAGATCAGCTTCGGCAAGAAGGTAGAGTGTGCTAGGATTTCAGACCCGCGTCGAGCGCGGAGGGCGTCAGCGGTAGCACAAGAGCGGTCAGCAAGAGGGCAAGAGGTCGCGGTCGAAGGGAGCGGGAGCAGGATAGGTTGACCGGTCGGTTTCAGCCACCCGACGAGGCGAACTGGCCCTTCCCAGCCTTCTCACCCCTTTCTTCTCGAACGAGGCACAGCAAG
>MVAP01000142.1:0-38087 GCA_014825765.1 Cystofilobasidium macerans | reverse complement strand
CAACTTGGTGACGGGTGCCGTACGTCCTGCCAGGTAATCATTTGACAGGTGGCTGCAGCGATCGGTACACCATTCGACCGACGTGAATGGCGCGTTGGACCCCCCCCCCCCCCCCCCCCCCACCCCTTCCCCCCCCCCCCCCCCCCCCCCCCCCCTCTTGATACCTGGAAGCCGTCACTTGCCCCAACCCGGTCACGACCAAGTACGGAGTCGCCCATTCCAAAGTGGCCCTTTCTGATAGGTAATTTATCTGAGCAGCCTGCAGCGCGCTCGATTTCTGATGGGTGCAGTGACCCTGCCTCAAGACGTCCTCCTTAACTTGGAAACGTCGAAGTCATCCATATACCTTGAAAGCTCTTGCTGAAATACGTCCTCCCATGCAACCCAGCCTTCGCACCCTCATTATGACTCCTTATTGATGACCCCTTGTCGCTCTGCTCGAGCTTGCGGCGAGGTTCAAGTGCCTGCCTTCCCGTGCTCGGATCGTCACTTGAATGTAAGAAGAGAGGCATAGATCGATCAGGAAGGGGGTCGAGGCATGCGGGGATCCGATAGACGGGCGCGAGGTTGAGGTTGCTCAGTGGCCAACGACGGCAGTCAGATCCCTGGCGGAGAGTGATAGGCGGGCGCGAGCGATCAGCGACGGCTGGTCAGGGCAACAAGGGAGCAGACGGGTCGCACGGCTTTCTCTCAGCCCAGGGCGCATAGTCGACGCCGGCGTCGTTGAATCTGAGCGAAAGCGCTGGGCGTCAGTGGTCGTTCGCTACCATGAGCAGGGCCAACAGCTCACCTTTCCTTGCCGTCATGCTGCGCATCCGCTAGCGTGGCAAAGACGACGGCGGATGCGATCTTGCAACACAGTAGGGACTTGCGTGTCAATATCCCGTCGGAGCAGACGAGATCCGACGGAGCCAACGGACCTCAACCGAGCCGTCACAAGGCTCCCAGCTCGCGCTCAAAGAGCGCTTGCGTGAGGCCGAGGGGATCTGTCGTAGATCTAGTGTCAGTGCCGACTCGTTGAGAGAGCCGTCCGCATAAGAGGGAGCGGACCTTGAACGGGTTGTGCAGAGCGCTTTCATCGGGCGCTGATTCCGACTTGACGAAAGCTCTGGAGATCAGGGTCGAGGAAGCAGTCTGACCGGCGCAGACTCGAGGACAAGTCAGCGACATCTGCGGTGCGTGGCATATTGATTAAAGCTGCACATTAGCCGTGATGGCGATGTCGGACTCGTCATTCAGCGCGACTAGGCGCTTGCGCCGAGTCACGGAGGCCTGGTTTGACCGAGTCGCATGGGTCAGTTGATTCGTCTCCATCACCTGCGAAAGCAGAGCCTCTCACTTTGAAAGGGTCGGCGAGATGGCTCTCGGGTAGGTCGAGCGGAGTGACGGAGATGCGGCGAACGTGGTCAGGCGCGGAAGCCTGCATCGCGGTAAGAGCTCAGCGACAAGGGGCCACAACGAGATGGAGGCGGGCATCTGGCGCACTTTGAAGACCTCGACCAAGGCCGGACAGTCCGGCTGCTCGCCACTACGCTCGATCGGTATGGCGAGGGCGGAGAGCGGAGTGAGCAGACTGGCTAAAGCTGCGAGGAGAATGGTGACATTATAGAGGTGCATGGCTGAGGACGAGTGGGAGGTGGGAGGGTGGGAGTCAGGAGTAAGGCAGCAAAGGGGAGAAGAGATTGCCCCCGGAGCCTCGAAGTGTCAGTTGAAGTCAAGCGTAAGGAGTGTGACGGCCAGGTGGGGCGCCGGCCGGAGCTAGCCAGCAGGTGTGTACGCAAACCAAACATCCGCCCGCCCACCGATCTATCACACATTGTCAGCCCCCGACCATCCTGTCGCAACAGTCCCTTTCGTCCTGTATTCTATGCATTGATTTGAGTCCATGCAATCCTCAACTATTGCGACGGCTCAAGCTCGAGCCGCATACCTGAGGGAACGACGTCGGCGGGTCAGCCCCTTGCACCTAGCGAGCCCGGTCAAAGAAAGCGCCGCACCATATGCCGACTCGCCGTCCGCGTAGTAGCCCTTCTCGACGTCGTGCACCTTGAAGCCAAGCGAGTCTCGGTACAAGCTGATTGCCGCCCGATTCGTCTTACGCACATGGAGCGAAACGTACTTGGCGCCGTAAACCTCGGCCATCGCGAGTTCTGCGTGTGCAAGTAGCAGAGGCATAGCAGATACATCAGCTCGGCATTGAGAGGGAGGGACAGCAGCACAGGCTGTCACAGCGTCATCGCAGGAGCGCAAGCAAGAAGGGGGGGGGCAGCCAGAAACGCACGCGACTGGAGCATCAGCTTGTTGGCGAGCCCGAGCCGGCGGTGCGTTCGGAGGACAGAGATTGACGTAACGTGGCCGTGCGGGTCATCTGGCGCCGCCTCCTCGTCCCTGTCGCGAGTATGCGTGTCAAAATCAGCCCTGGCAGATTGGAGGCAGGCCGAATGCTCCTTGGGACACACATCTTGGCGAGGATGTAGCCGACGATCTTGCCGGACGACGGGTCCTCAGCAACATACGACAGCTGCGGCCACGTGAGAGCGTGGTATAGATCTGCCATGCGAGGTCAAGGCCGATTGTCAGTGCACTGGGGTGCGGGCGAATGCTGCTCAGTGAGCTCATGGGGACAGCTCGGTCACCCAAGGCACGAGGAAGGCGCAAGCGGATGAAGACGGACAGTACTTGAACGTGTAGTTCTCGGGCAAGTTGAAGATGTTGGCGTTCTGCATGCCGAGCCTGATATTGCAGCCAACAGGTCAGCTTACGAGTTGTGCATGAAGCATGCTGGCGAGACGGACATGTCCTCAACCTGACGACGGCGAACGCGAGGCGGTCGAGCTAGACGTCAGCGTCGGCTCCGACTCGGCAAGCAGCATCCTGGACGTGCGACACACCGTAGCGATCCGAATGTTCATCTTAGCTTGGTTTTGTGCAAACCTCTAGCTTGATCGAGAAGGGAAGAGAGGGGCTGCGAAAGGGAAGGCTGGGTCACGTCCACGATGCTGGTTGTCGGGGCGCCGGACAAGCTCGTCCGGCATGCGCTCGACTTCGCAAGGTCTCTCCTGGCCTCCCTGTCCTCCTTTGACCAGCAGTTTGTTTTCAGTCGCTCATCATGGCCTCAAGATCGTTTGGTGCGGACGTGCGCTGCTCTTAAAGACGGGCGCCGTACTGATATCCTTGCACTCGGTCAGTCTTCGTCACCGGCAACGCCAACAAGCTCCGCGAGGGTGAGCTTAACCTGCGCCCCTCTTCACCGCTGGCGTGGGCTGACCTTTGGATCTCACTCGTCTGAGGTCGCAGTGCAAGCTATCCTCTCCTCCGGCACCTCTGGCATTGAGGTCCGGTCTAAGGCGGTTGAGGACTGTGAGTTGGCATCAAGTGGCCCGTCTCCGCTCAGTCGACTCCTGCGCATGCGCGACCCTGTCTGATGTCGAGTCACGTCCCGCCAGTGCCGGAGATCCAGGGCAATACGCACGAGGTTGCCAAGGCCAAGTGCGCTGCTGCCGCTATCAAGGTCAGTCCCAAGGCGTCCAATAGATGTTGGACCCGGGCTGACCTTGACATGACCTTTGCCCTCATCCCCGTCTTCGATAGCTCGGCGAGCCCTGCGTCACAGAGGACACCGCACTCGCCTTTACGGCCCTCGGCGGCCTGCCTGGACCCTACATTAAGGACTTCATGACCCTTGTCGGCCACGAAGGTGCGTCGAGGCGTTATCACCTGGTCATGGCAGGTCGAAAGGCCGACCAGCTGTCGTACTGCGCACCGCCCAGCCCAACTCACCGTTCTAATACCTCCCCTTCCCCGCCTTTCCCCCTCGTAGGCCTCAACAAGATGCTCGTCGGATTCGAGGATAAGGCGGCGACGGCCATCTGCACCTTTGCCTACTCAGCTGGGCCGGGCTCTGAGCCGCTCATCTTTGAAGGCCGGACTGAGGGCAAGATTGTACCCGCCCGGGGCGACAAGGTCTTCGGCTGGGACCCGATCTTCCAGCCGGACGGTCATGAGACGACGTACGTCTGACCTCATTTGCGTTTGCCATCGCTGTAGGGAATGTCTAGCGGACTGTCAGCTCATCCTTTCTTTCCTCCAGGTATGCTGAAATGGACGGACCCGCCAAAAACGCCATTTCGCATCGTGGTCGGGCGCTTGAGAAGCTCAAGGAGTTCCTCCAGACGCTGCCGCAGTAGGTATCTGAGATAGATCCGCTAGATCGGGTGCACGAAAGTGCCCTCATAGACGTGCCACTACTCGCCCTCACCTCGGCATCAATTTGGTCAAAGATGGCTCGCCAAATCTATCGGGCTCTCGACGCACTTCGACAAAGGCGCTCGAGTCTGTAGATAGCGGACGCCGCATGGCAGTGTGAAGACTGGACAATGTTGGTTGCTAGGCAGGATGAAGAACTGCGCCGTACAAGTGTGGGGAGCCACGGCTTTTCGGGGTTCGTCTGGATCTATCTGTCAGCGCGGGCCCGAGTCGGATCACAGCCCGACGGGCAACGCCGGACGTTGGTTGACTCAAGAGCAACGACGCTTCTCGAAAGATGGAGTCGCGTGCTTCGGTCAGCCAGAGCGCCATCGTGGGTCATCGGGAGACGGACAGCAAAGGCCGAGCGAGGCTGACACACCGGCCCTCCACCCTGTCGGACCCTTTGGGATCGCCCTTTGACGTTTTCAGCCTCGGGCCGGCTCTCTCTCCCTCCGACCACCACCAATACCCACCTACCTCTGCCCCTCTCCTCTCTGTTCTCCTCTTCGCCATGTCATCTTCGCGCGCCTTCACCCCTGTCCAGCTTGGCTCGATCAAGCTCGAGCATCGGGTCGCTCTCGCCCCGCTCACCCGGTGCGTCGCCTCGCGGTCGGCGCGCAGCTTCCGCCCCCTGACCTTTCGACCTCCGTTTCGCGTAGCTTCCGTAACGTCCCAGACGTCCAGGTTCCGACCGACCTCGCGACCGAGTACTACAAGCAGCGCGCTTCCAAGGGAGGTCTGCTGATCACCGAGGCAACCTTCATCGCGCGAGGTTTGTGCCCCTTTCCCTCGGACTCGTTTTGCTGCGTCATCGACTTCGACGAATCGTGATGCTGACGTTGTTTCCTGCGCAACCCCTTGACTTCTGCTAGAGGCTGGAGGCTACTCGACTGTGAGCGTGCTGTCCTTTCCACGCCAGTTTGATTTGTTAACTGAGCCTTTTGCTTGTGGTCAGGCTCCGGGAATTTACTCCGACGAGCAGCTCGATGCTTGGAAGAAGGTCACCGCGGCCGTTCACGCCAAGGGCGGCTTCATTTTCTCGCAGCTGTGGGCCCTCGGCCGGGCCAACTTTGCCGGTGGCGGCGCTCAGCTTCTCGAGGACGTCAAGACGGTTGCTCCTTCGCCGATCGGCCTCAGCGACGACTCGACTCCGGCCGAGCTCTCGCTTGATGACATCCAGCGTTATATTGGCCACTACAAGCAAGCCGCTTCCAACGCTCACGTTGCTGGCTTCGACGGCGTCGAGGTGCACGGCGCCAATGGATACCTGGTCGACCAATTCCTACAGACGAACTCGAACAAGCGGACCGACGCTTACGGTGGCTCGCTAGAGAACCGCACCCGCTTCCTGCTCGAGGCTGTCGGCGCCGCTGTCGATGCCATCGGCCAGGAGCGTGTCGGCGTCCGGCTGTCGCGTGCGTCCCTCCTGACCGCTTCTATCTCGCGCTCCAATACAAATTCAGAGTTGACAATGTGCTTTCCGTCGCGCCTTCCAGCTTGGGGAACCTTCCGTACGTCCATTGGTTCTAGGGAATCATCGCTTGTCCTGGTCTGTTGGAACGCAGCTGATCAGCATCTTCACAATCCACAGAGGCCATGGGTGAGAAGAACCCCTACGAGACCTTCGGATTTGCCGTCCGCCGCCTCGTTGAGAGCTTCCCGAAGCTTGCCTACATTCACTTCGTGGAGCCTCGCGAGTGGGCTCCGGGAGCGGCCAACACCGACCATCTTGAGGAGGGCCTCAAGTGCTCGAACGACCACGTACGTTTATTGAAGACTCGATCTAAGTGACTGGCGGCTGATTTCGGCTCTGCCGCCCCCGACACAGTTCCGCGCCATCATCCGCGGCATCGACCCGACCACGGTCGGCAACGACGAGACCTTCGAGTTTGGCGAGCCGACGGCCGAGCGCCCGACAGTCGTCCTGACCGCCGGCGGCTTTGAACTCGACAACACCGAGTCACACATCAAGCGGACCGGTGACGTTGTTGCCGTCGGCCGGCCTTTCAGTGAGTTTTGTGCAATTCTGTCGCGACATGACGTTCGCCTGACGATTTTTGACCCTTCTGCGTCTATAGTTGCCAACCCCGACCTGCCCGCCCGGATCAAGAACTCGGTCCAGCTGACGCCCTACGACCGGAACACCTTCTACCACGGCGGAGAGGCCGGCCCCGCGCACGGCTACACCGACTACCCGTTTGCTGAGGAGCTTAAGGCGCAGGCTTGATAGATATTTACCCACTGTAATCCTTACACTCGACTCTTGTATCATTTCGCGACCACCATCTGGTCGATATAGACGCCCCCTACAATAGAAACGATCTGTTGCTCGGAAGACAATCTTCATCCGCCTGGATCTGCTCAAGTTGTCGACATAGGGGAAGCGGAAATTTAGTCCCGCCCTCAAAGAAGTCCATCCGCCTAGGCGATACTGCTAGTGAAGTCCATTGATGTTACAGTCAAACTGAGGGCCGACATGAGTGCGCTCCGCTGCGACACCACCATCGCCCATCGGAGCAGTCTATGAGCAAAGGTCGTGACCCGAGGCGGCGGCAATGTGCACCGGGTCAAAGTAGGGCATCGCCTGGGCCTCCTTGGCCGTCGCGCGCTCTTGGTGATCGTACCTGACAGAGCGAGCGGCAGGAGCCAGCTGTAAGCATGCGTAATCAACAGTAATGGGCAAAAAGAAGCGGCGCCTCGACGTACTTAAGCAATACGTCAAGGAACTGAATCGCGTCAGCGGAGAGCCAGCGCTCGTTGTCGGCCGTCGCGAACTTGGACCACGGCTTGGCCTTCCAGGTCGCGCCACGGGGTATCAGACCGTTGTACTCGGACGGGAGCGTGATGTCGTACGTCTCAAGGTAGTCGTGCAGGCCCTCGGTACCGAGCACGCGAGCGATCCGGACGAGCTGATCCGTGTTGGACGAGCCGTGGAACTAAAGCGAACGAGGCAAGTTAGCGGTCGATGGCCCCATGTGGACTCGCCGGGTCCGACGTACGAAGGGGTCCTTGCGGAATATCATCGAAGCGAACATGCAGCCAAGAGACCACATATCGAGGCTGTAATCGTACTCGCGGAAGTCGACAAGTAGTTCTGGACCCTGATAGGCCGATTGAGAAGTTCGCGAAGATTAGCACCCAGACATTCGACGTGCAAGTGCCGCGACAGCCAGCGCACCTTATAGCACCTTGACGCGACGCGGACATTGTACTCGGTTCCGGGGTGGTCTATTTGGCGAACCCGTGATCGTCTTGTCAGTAAGAGCCGAGCGGACATCGAGCAGGGGGTGATGAGAGACGTGCAGTACTCAGCGAGACCCCAGTCGATCAGGCGCAGCTTGCGCTGCGCGTGGTCAATCATGACGTTGTGCGGCTTGACGTCGCGGTGCATGATGCCTTTTGAGTGGCAGAAATCTAGCGCCTAGAGATGGAGTCCAGTAAATCATTTTGAGCAGTGTCAGCCGCTGGCTTCAGAACGGCCAAGTCATCGACGCTAGCGACGAACCTTAAGCAATTCAAGCATGTAGTAGCGGACGTCATAGTCCGACAGTCGAGGGTACAGGACCTTGAAGTCAAGGTTGTTGACATCTGCAAGATTAGTGCATGCGTCAGTAGGCATCGACACGAGTCCGGAAGCAATCGATCAGCGTCAGCCGGGCACGCACATTCGAAGACAATGCACGGCGTCTTGGAGTCCGGGTCGCGCACGATATCGAGCAAGTCGATCACATTGATGCCGCCACGGAGGCCGAGCAGGATCGAGATCTCCCGCTTGATCTTCTTCTTCTTGACCGGCTTAAGCGTCTTTAGCACGACCGGCTGCGACGTTGGCAAGTCGATGCCCTGGAAGACCTGTCGAGCGGGCAAGGAGTAGAACGTGAGCATACAACGCCGTGCTCCAAATCGGACAGTCCCTGCTCGGTCACTTTGAGCAGAGCTGTTCATGCATGCTTGAGCACCACGAGAGGATAAGCGACGTACCTCAGAGTACTTGCCCCGGCCGACCCGCTTAATCACCTCGTACTTGGCCTGCGTTCCCCACTCGATCTGCAGATTGTCTGCAGGGCACACGAGAAGCTTCAGCCGTAGCTCGCGCGCCTGTGACGTACGGCGGGCAGCTCACCGTAGTCCCAGTACATCTTGCCCTGCTGCTCGCAGGCATTGGCATAGACCCGGGCCTGCGCATGATGGGAGGCACGAACGGAGTCGGCCGGGTCGTCAGTTAGCAGCCGACAAGCTCAGCTGTTTGAGACAGCGCCGACATACGATCGAGACCGCCGGGGCGGAGTCATCCGACATCGACATCTGGGAAGGGTGGAGGTTGCGAGAGCCGGTGCGGTAGACGAGCTGAGTCGGGCGCGGCGGGCGCAGGGTCGGGCAGAAGACCGAAGTGAAGGCAGGCCTGGTCGTCCGGCAACCGTTGGACCTGGAAAACTATCAGAGGAGCGAGAACTCTCCGATGCGACTGATTTCGAGCTGGGCTGACTGGCGTTAAGCGGGCTGGCGTTGTATGGAAGGGTTGTCGTCGCAACGTTCCTGGCCCAAGGTTTTCGACGCACGCGCAGGTTGAGCCGGCGCGCGCCGACGCCTCGCCGAACCTCTTCTCGTTGTCGACTTGCTTGCCCGTCGCTAGAGTAGTAATTGACTCCGCCGGGCCACATTTCATCGGCAATTGCTGAGACACATGTTAGAGGAGACCAGTCTGTGCTGTCGCCCTCGGATGGGCAGCTGGGCGTCATTTCAAGCTATGTAACTCCAGGCGCAGTCGACATCTGCAGACTTCGCGTCGAGGCGAGTACTCAGTCGGCCAGGCCAGGATCAACCATGCATGAACCACTTGCTTGGGTGAGCTGCGTATGCAAATAGCTTACTGATCGTCAGGGTTGATGTCGGTCCTCTTAAGCTGACGTGGACGACTGAAAAGACCTGTCACTGCGCTCCTGGTGTCCCACACGACGATCTCCTTAGCTCACGGCCGATAGTCTCGTTGCCCGTCTGCAGGTCAACGTCGCCGGCGACGTTATCTTTACTCTGGACCGAGTGGAAGGACGGCCAGCGGTTCAGCTACTCGGTCCGTCTCGACTGTCGCTCGATCTCGAGAGCGGCATGTTTGCTGACGATCTTTGCTCCACGCTGGGCAACAACATCGTCTTCAACGGTAACGGCCACACCTTTGACGGCCAGGGCGCCAAGGTCTGGGACGGCAAGGTACGCATGTCGCGCCCAGTCACCCCCTCACGTCTTGCCGTCTGACCCCATCTCTCTCTCTCTTCTTCAGGGCGGCAACGGCGGCGAGGCCAAGGCCAAGACGATGAAGGTCACGATGTCGGGCACTTTCAAGAACCTCAAGATCATTAACACGCCCAAGCACGTCTTCTCGATCGGTAACAAGAAGTCCCTCGGCATTGATGCGGTCACGGTCGACAACCGCGCCGGCGACAAGCTCGCTCGGACGGCAAGAAGCTTGGGCACAACTCGTCCGTCGCGCCTCTGCTTGTCTTCACCGTTCGCGCCTTTGAGCTGACCTTTGTGGTGTCCAACCTTTGCAGTGACTGCTTTGACGTCGTCGCTGCTCTCGCTTCCGCGAGAACATCAGTATCCGACTAATGCCTCGTCGAGTGCATTACTACGCTAAGAAACTGATGCGTTGTTGGGGGACCTGATGCACGTCACTTGCCACCCCGGGTCCGTCAAGCGAGAGTCGGCTAGCGAGCGACGATGGCACTTTCTCGTCAAAGTCTTCGTAGGAGAGTCCGAGCTCTGCGCCTCCAGGATGGCGAAGGGCGTCGACGTGCCATCGCCAGGCTTTGAAGGAGGCTTTGTCCTCACGCAAAATCGGATCTGGCTTGAAGAGCGGGTGGTGGATGTCGAGGTCGTAGCGCAGCCAGTTACGACGAGGATGCTTTGGGAAGAGATCGAGCCGGATTTCGTCCGGCCACATCATTGGGCTACTGTGGAACTGCGAGAGCATCCGTGGGTCAGGGATGTTGAGCGCAGCAAGCCCCAGCAGTAGAAGGCGGACCTCCACGTGCGGCGTCGTAGAGGGCGACGCCTTTTGCTCGAGAGAGGTGCAGCCTTGTTGGCAAATCTCAAGCGAGGGGAAAACGACGAGCCTACGGATCAAGAGGGGGGATCAGCTGCTAGGCAGACGACTGGGGCTGGGTCGACCCAAGCAGGAGGACACACAGATCCAGCATTGGCGAGCCCTGCTTAGATACATCCTGGACGAAGGCAGCTCCCGCCTGAGCGAGAGCGGTGTAGAGCTCTCGAATGGCCTAGCGTAGGCCGCGGTCAGCGGAGTAGCTCGGGTCAGGCTGCAGACAGCCTTGGTCGGCGGCGCACGTACCCCTGTCTCCGAGATCAAGAGACCAGAAACACGCGCAGTTGGGCAGCGGTTGAGGAAGAAGGTCGTCTGAGCGCGACGCCGAACCTCCAGAAGAACAGCGGGCTCGGAGGGCATCGGAGAAAGAAGGCGAGATCGAGGAAAATGGTGGTCGAGGGGAAGGGAAGCCTCAAGGTCGATTGGCCTGTGAAGGCAACCCGAACCGAGCGCCGCCGACTGCCGATCAGGGGTCAGCATGTGTCGACCAAGAGGCTTGGGACGACGCTACCTGTGAGCCACCACCAGCAAGACACCTCCGAACTCCAAAGCTTCCCCCGAGTCCACCCCATGATACGGCCGACGAGCGACCGAGTGGCGGCAATGATGGCCCAGTTAAAAGCCCAGCAGGAGCAGCTCGACGCCAGCACGCGGCCGCCGCCTGTGTGGACTCGAGAGTTGAGGACGATCGGTCAGTCCCCTCCTCCGAGTGCGAAGCAGTGACGTCTTGGTGCGAGGCAGGTACTGGAGGATGAAATCTTACCGGGATGTCGTCGCAGGGTGCTGACGCTTCTTGAGCAACGCTCGCTCGCCCGCCTTCCTCCCCTGTCGCGCAGACATCGCTCGCTCACATGGCTCAACCACCGACGTCCTGGCCGTGACGATCGATCAGTCGGCAGCCTGGCTAGATCCTCCGAGTCAGTCAGCACCCGTCCTGTCGGCGAAGAGCAGTGCCAGGATACAGGGCATGCTCACCGGGTACCGCCAATTCATCGCTGCGCTTGACTGGCAGCCGGCCTGGCTTGTCGGGACGGCTTCCTCTGGCTCGCGCTCGGGGCTCGACCCTCCTCGTGCGTATCCTGATCTCTTGCTCCACTCAAGCCCATCGCTCAGTATGAGCGAGTCGAGGCTGGGAGCACCTGCTGCTGAGAGAAGGAGGCTGACCTCGGCGGCGTCGCTTGCCCCTTTACCTCCTGTCGCGCGTCGCAGCGCTTTGGCGCGACGTGTTTAAACCGGCCGCCCTGCCAGCCGCCTTGCCGACCCTGCGACCCGCTCCAACCTTCGCCGCCGACGGCGATCTCGGACCACTCGCCGCTAGCCGGCGGCCCATCGTGCTCTCACCGCATGCCGACACGATCGTCCGTAGCGACTCGAATCATCACGTGCTCGGTTCAGTCGCACTTCTGCGGCAGCACTTGGCGGGCGAGGAACCGGTCGGTGCGTCTGCTCGCGGCCCACCGCCCTTGTTCAAGAACTGATGACGAGCTCCGCTCCCTGGCCTCAGATTACGTCGCTTCGTCCAGCTCCGACGCCGGCGGACCGTTCCGCCCGTCTTCTTTTGTAGCACCTCGAGGCCTCCTGGTTGAGCCGTCCTCGCCGGCTCCCTCGCCACTCGCATCAGCAGCGCCCTCCTCGGCGGCGGCGCCGTCGACACCTCTCGCCACGTTCGAGGCGGTTGCGGTCCGCCAGGCTCAGGTTGGACCCGACTGCCTCCCGACCCTAGCCGACTCCGACGTTCCGGCCAACAGGCTCGCCTCGGCTGCAGCCCGGTCCAAAAGAAAGTGGCCAATCTCGTCCTCTCCTTCGCCGCCATCAACAGCGCCGTCCTCATCTTCGGCATCGGCCACGGCGTCGGCCGATCCGTCTCTGGTCACGGATTCGCCTCGACCTGCAAAGAAGCTGAAGCCAGCAGCGCTGAAGCCTCCGGCAGGTGCCTCGGCGAGGTCTAAGCCGGCGGCTGTCTCGCCGGCATCGACTACGCCAGCACTGCGCAAGAAGGGAGCCGACGTCCGCTGGCGGGAATTCAGTCTCGATCACCCTCAACAGGAGATCAACGGTCGCACAGTCAACTTCCCGGTCGGCGCCGGTCCGATTGAGTCAGCCGTCCTTGCTGACCTCGACGATGCCGACATCGACCTCGTGCTCGAGAGCCTGGTCGAGGACGACGCTAAGAACGGCAACTTTCACATCTTGCCTGCTGTCGGCGACAAGGCTTGTCTCGAGAAGTTGCGGTCGGTGGCGGCCATGCTGCCGCTTACCGGGCTCGATCGCTTCAGCGACCCAGTGGCTGCTGTCGAGGACGGCTCTCCGGCTCGCGCGTGCGCCGAGGCGTCGGCTCGGGCCAAAGCCGTCGTCCGCCGGATCAGCTGAACGCCCTTGACACTCGGCCTCGCCAACAACAAGACGATCGACACGCTTCAACTCGTTTCGTACGAGCTCTCGGCCTGGGCGAAGAGCAAGGAGGACGCTCAGAGGATCGTCGACGACATGCGAGGCTGTTTGGCCGAAGCAGAGGAGGCCGGCAAGCGGCGCGCAATGGAGCAGTGGCTCGATGGAGTCGACGCCTTTAACGCCGCTGGCGGCTGGCCAGACAAGGGACCGTGCCGTCTTGTCGGCTACGTCGGCTGGACCGCCGGTCGGGCTCTTTTCTTTAAGGGGGAGGCTACCTACAAGCCGGGGCCCTTTGACCACCTTTACGGCAACGACTCGCTTAACAAGCTCCTGCTCGGTATGCTCAAAAAGTACGACGACATCATCGACGTCGACCTCGTCTTTCTCGGCGATGGCGTTCGACTGGCCGAGCAGCTGCAGAAGCCAGCGCCGCTGAGCCTCTACATGCAGGCCGAGGCTCTCATGGCGGTCGCTCGGTCGACGGCCGTCAGCTTGGGCGGGGCCAATCTGGCAGCTTGCGGCCCGATATCACTGACTGGAAGCATCGGATAAGCCCTGTGCAACTCGTCTATCCCGGACGACACCCCTCTCGAGCACCTCCTCAACTCTGATACGCTCCCGCTCCCGATCCGGCTCAGTCTCGGCCGGCGCTTGGACTTGGCCAAGGACCTGACGCTGGCGGCCGTCCGGACGATCGTGCAAAGCAACGGCCCGTCTGAGGCAGAGGCGACCGCCTCCGGCGAGCTTGTCGAGGACGATGGCTTCATCGAAGAGGCAGCCGATACTCAATCGTCGGGCGACACACGCAGGCGTATAGTCAAGCGTCTCGCCATCACCATCGGCTCGGGCTCACGCACTCTCCAACAATCGTCGGTCTCGCTGCCCAAGCCGTCGACCTCGTCGTTGACGGCTCTCAAGGCTCGCCGACCGCCGTTAAGGCGAGGTACCGCGACGAGCTCCTCGAAAGGCGACCGCAGCCCATCATCGACCTAGTCGACGCTCAGGCAACCCGACCTTGGCATGCGGCTTTCCTGAAGATGATGCTCCGCCTCCGCCACATCGAGATGGCCGATATCGGTCCCGTCCTCACCCGGTCCTCAATCCGCGCCGGCTTCCAGCTGCCGTTGCTTCGCCCAGGCTATGAGCGCCCACGTTCCGGTGTGGCTACTTCAACATCATCCTTTGTCACGGCTCGAACGCGTTTCACATCCAGCTGAAGGTCGCGGTTGTCGAACGCCTTCCTGCGGAAGGAGAGGTCCTCCACGCCGTCTGGAACGACGCGAACGAGACATTCTCGGCTACCCGCGTCGCGACCGGCAAGCCCTTCAAGATTGCTACCTTATGGGCGAAAGCGAAGGCCGGCGGAGAGGACTGGATTTGGACGGGCGCTCAGCTGCGGGCGAAAATCCAGCAGGGGATGGACAGCCGCGCCCGGAAGGACGGCGGAACGGTTTACCCGTTCGTCGAGCCTGTCCTGGATGGTCTCTTGCGACTATGATCATCATGCTACAATGAAAACACGCGGACCACCTGCGATGATTTCCTGCAAAAGAGGCGGCTGAGACTGCGTGGGGTGCAGAGGGCAGCTCGCAGGGTCCGAGCTATCAGTCGAGGAGAGAAGCCATCAATCGCAAGGCGGCCGGGGTTGGGCAGGCCGTTGGGGCTGAAATACGACAGAGAGGGAGGGCGAGAGGGGAGACACCTCTAGCTAGCGATGTAGGAGGGCGAGGAGGCCGCGAGAGGCATGAGTCGACCCGTCATCACAACACCCTCGAACCAAACAGACGGACAGGTTAAAGGGAGGGAGTCATGCGGTCATGATAGAAGATACAGCGGACGTATAGGAGGGGGAGAGGCAACGAGGTCTAGATGGACTTCTTGTTGCTTTCGGCCTAAAAAGGATCGTCAAAGAGGACTCAAGTCAGCAAAAGGTTTCAACAGAGGTGGACAGGCAAGCAGAGAAGACGAACCTTGGCGTCGTGCTTGGACTCGTCGACCTTGTCGCCGAGGGCGTCCTTGCCAGCCGACAGGCGGGTGCCGATCGAGGCGTTCGAGTCCTTGGCGACCTCCTTGTTCGTCTCCTTGGAAGCGCCCGAGGCGAGCTGCTGAGCAGACTCCGAGACGTAGTTGACGGCCGACGAGGCGGAGTCGACAGCGGCCTAAAGGAGGAAGGGGGGTGGTGAGTCAGTTTGATGAGGTCTCGGAGGGAGGGCTGTCATGAGATGGGGAGGCCCGGAAGCGAGCCAGGGCGGGAGCAAGCTCACTCGCCCTCGAGCTCGTTCGGAAAAACGGATGGAGAGGGAGACTCACGTTGACGATGTTGGACATGTTGAAAAGGTGGGTTGGGATTGGTTTGAGGTGTGGAAGTGGGTGTGAGAAGAAGGTGATGGGAGGGAAGAAGGGATGTGGGCTGAGCGCCGGCTGGGCTTTGAGGGCTTCGCGCCCGCCCCGCCCGTCGCGCTGGCAGCTGCGAGTGCGTGCTTCGTGCTGCGCGCATGATGACGTCGTTCGACCGGTAATCACGCGGGCGCCGGATTCCGAAGGTGGGCCGGCGCGCATGAAGACGGCCTCTCCCTTTCTCAAGGCCTGTACGACCAGCAGCAGCACCTGGCGAGCGGCTGATACCTCTCACAGTACTGACAAGCGACCCCGGCGTACACACTGCTGCCGAGTGACCTTGCTGCCGGGCAGGCAGGCGTTCTTGTTGATGGACAGACTCAGAGCCAGCGCGGGTCACGGGCTCCGACGCGGCGATCGACGCTTCTAGGCTCTCAACTCCTGAGCGACCGCTGCGCCCCCATCTCCCTTCACTCAAACCGCTCATCCTTCCCTCCCGCCCTTCATGGACAGCCGGGGGTCCGTCTGACGCTGCGCTCTTCCTTCTCCGGGAGCGCCAACCTGGGCAATAGTCCGGTTGAGGTCCTTCTGCGGACTGCCGTTCCAGCGAAACCGGCTAACCCTTGCCCTCTGCCTTCCGACGAGCGGCCCGGTCGTTCCGGCTCGGCGGAGCGATGGGCCGTACACGGCGTATAACCTTTGGCCGTCGACGACGGTCTCTCGCCCATTCTGGCCGATGTGCGCGATGACAGCTGACCTTTACTCATCTCGTTCGGCTGGAGCATGCATCTCGAGACTACCGTGGTGACCAAGCCCGGTCTCGCGTCTTAGCTCGCGTACGACGACGAGGGTTATGGTTCTCGCCTAACGCTCTCCCTCTCCGCGAGGGACCATGCGCCAACCTTCGGGCCCGAGAGCCGATTTGGCTTCCGCTCATCGGTGCTGCCATCCAGCGATCGCAGACCGATGCTATCTTAGCTACATCCGGACGCCAGTCGCGACTGCTGACCGAAGACTGGCGTACTTCCCCCTTCCGTGCCCTTTCACCCCTGTTCCGCCACTTCGCTTGGCGTCCTTCCCTGTTTTGCGAAGGGCCCGGCTACTGACCGGACCGGCCGCGAGAAGTCAGCTCGCACGTCTCCTTTCCCTTCCTTCGACCTTCGGCCCCTGTCGCTCGCCTCGCACGGCGCCACCAGCCCTATCGACGCCGACCCACCCCATTTCAATCCCGTGCGCGCAGCGACCGGCGTTCTTCCTATCCGCCTCCCGGGCCGGCCGCCCATCTCTCGGGCGCCTCCCCTGTCGAGCCAGGCAAGGGCCTCACCCCTTTCGAGGATTCGGCCCACCGGCCATCACATCAGGCATGCTAGCGAGTCTTGGCGCGGGGCAATGTGCCAGGGGTTGGTCCGAAAGAGGAGACGAGAGGAGTCGGGACGGAGGAAGCCACAGCCCAAAGGCGACTGAAAAGGATACTTAAGGTCAGGCGAAGGCACAAGTCGTCCCGCCCTTCTTTCCCTCATCCCATCTCACCCTTCCTTCCCGTCATCCCCTTCCTCGGTCCGGCACCCCTCGACTCACTCACCATCTTCATCTCTCCTTCAGCAATGAAGCTGTTCGGCACCCTCTCGCTCCTCGCGCTCGCGCTTGCTCCCTCGGCCCTCGCTGGCCAGACTACGGTCGAGAAGAAGGAGCTCTCCCGTCGTGCGCTCGGCACAGCCTTCGGATACGCTTCGCTCAACGGCGGGACGACCGGTGGCACCGGTGGCTCATCCGTCACCGTCACCGACCTCAAGGGCCTTACCAAAGCCGTCGAGGGTGACGCCAAGAAGATCGTCTACATCAGCGGTACGTCCGACCCAATGAACCTGACTTCGACACGGCCACCGACCTTGCACCTCACTCCCTCCTTCAGGCATCATCAAGGGCGACGGCGAGCCGATCAAGGTCGGCGCCAACACGTCAATCTTGCCCAAAAACGGCAAGGGCAAGGACGGCCTTACCGCTGGAGGTGTGCTCTTTGTCCCTCTCGTCTGCCTCTATCTCTAATGCCGATGCTAGTGGCTGACATCTGCCTTTTTCTCACCCGTTTCACCCCGCAGGTCTCTGGGTCAACAATGTCAAGAACGTCATCATCGCTGGCCTCGCCTTTTCCAAGTCGCTCGCCCCGACCGACCTTGTCTCGATTCAGAAGAGCACCAACGTCTGGGTTGACCACTGCTCGTTCGAGAACGACCTCAACAGCGAGAAGGACGACTACGATGGTCAGCTCGACGTGACGCACGCCTCCGACTTTGTCACCATCTCATGGAACGAGTTCTCTAAGTACGCATGATTCCGGAAAACTCCTTGCATCACGCTCAGCTGAAAGAAGATTGCTCTTTGGTTCCATAGCTCTTGGAAGACGTCACTTGTCGGCCACTCTGACAAGGTGCGTCTTGGCCTACCCCTTGCCTTCGTCCCCGAGATCGTGACTGACCTTTGCGTGTCGGCCTTTAGAACGCCGCCGAGGACAAGGGCAAGCTTCGCATCACTTTCGCCAACAACTACTACCACGTGAGATCGCCTTCTCCTCCTGATGTCCATCGCCGTCGCCTGATTCACATCCACTTCGCATCTTCGCCCCTCAGGATGTCAACTCGCGCCTTCCCTCGTTCCGCTTCGGAACCGGTCACGTCTACAACTCGTACTACAAGGATGTCCTCGCCTCCGGGATCAACTCGCGCCTCGGTGCCCAAATGCTGATCGAAAACAACTAGTGAGTCTTGGGCTGTCCTACATCGTCCTTAAACAACCCTTTTGACACCTCCCCCGCATCTCTCCTTCCACAGTTTCGACAACGTCAAGAACCCCATCCAGACCGCGCTCGAGGGCGGCTTTGTCGTCGCGAATGGCAACGTCGTCGTCAACGCCATTGAGCAGCCTGACCTCTCGGGCAAGGGCAACCTCACGCCCTCGAAGCTCGGCTACAAGTACACGCTCATCGACGCCAACCAGGTCGTGCGTCCTCCATTCACTCTCTCCCAGCCGCCTCCCCTTTTTGACCTTGTCTCGCGTACTTCGCTAGCCCACGGTCGTCTCGGCCGGCGCTGGTCCCAAAGGCCTCTAAACGCGCTAGCCTCCGCCTTCTGCGCTTTCTTCAAGCCGCTTCCATCCTGCCTGGATCTCTCTCGCTTCCACTCTCTCGGACTCGCATTCCCATGCTTTCAGTCTCACCTTGTCTCTCGGTCGCCGACCTCGCATGCAGGCCGCGCTGGCGCTCCGGTAGCGTAGCAAACGCTTGTTGATCCAATGCGTCGTCCCGCCTGCTTCTCGCACTCTTTGCTCGACCACCCACGGTTCACCCAGAGGCTTTCAGACAGCAAGCGAGAACAATTGCTAGAATCATGTCTAGCAACAACTCGCGGGATTGGGCTTCGCGGCGCGGGATGGCGCGACAAAAGCGGCCCGTTGAGCAAGGATCTTTGGGTGCGAAGCCTGTTTAGCCGGCGCACATGCGAGGCCGTCGAGCGCGAACCGAGTGCAGTACCGGTGTCGAGAGCAAGTTGCCGACGAAGGACCGGCGGGCGCGGTCTAGAAGGCGTAGAGATCCGGGGAGGGCTGGCGGTAGGCTAGTGTGCAGCATGGCGCGGCGACGGCCCGTGAGGGCTGGCCTCTCGATCGTTCGGTGCCAACGGCATAGTGTGGTCACGACGCAGGGTGTGGTAGGCGGCGGCAGCTAGACCGCTGCGGCCATGTCGCCGAAACCGAGGCCGCGTGGTAGGCCTGAAGGTGTGGCGACCCTTTTGCAGGGCCTGCCGACTCGATTAGGTGTTGAGGGGCGGACTGCCTGAGAGGCAGCCCGAGGCGTCTCCTCGATTACGCTTGGCCGGTGACGGACGAACGGCGCTTGGTGAGCTGGTCGGCCGGGTTGAGTGCGAGCGAGCGCTGGTGAAAGGGCGACTCGGGCGAGCGGATGAGGGGCGACGACCGGAGACGCATGGGGATAGGGCACGACTCTGCCGTCGGCTTGTGGTGCCGGAGGGCGACGACCGACTTGCGCGAGCGAAAGGGCTTGTTCGACGATGACGACGACGACGAAGGCGTAGAGGACGAGGTCGGGGTCGAGTTGGACGACGAGGAGCCGGCCGAGCTAGTGCTCTCGCTGCTACCGGTGCGCTGGGTGCGAGCTGTTGGCAGGCAGGAAGAGGAGGCTGCGGTCAGCAAGGGCCGGAAAGTGGGATCCGTGCGGGGACGCAGAACGCACTGGGCATGCGGGGCGAGGCGGGGATTGAAAGCTGAGCGGGCGCGGCAGACATGGCGGGCGTGTGAGGGCTGAAAAGGCGGCAGGGAGAAGGGCGGGCGGGCTAGTCAAGCTGGGCGGTGAGGGATAGAGATCACTCCGCTGCTCTCTCCCTCGCCCGCTTCTTGTAGGGTGCTCATCTTCTGCAGCCTGCCTCGAAGCAGGATGGCAGCCTGCCGGCTGGTCAGGCATCGAAGGCGCATCGACGGTACAAGCTCGCCCCCGAGCGCTCGGAGGCCATCAGGCTGTAATTTGCGATCGACCGTCACGCCCCACGCGCCGCGCCGTCCTCCTTCCACGCTCGGGGACGCTGATCCGGCTGTGATCCGGGGCTCGCTGATCTTTCCGGCCGGCAAGCCAAGGTCTGCGTCCGTCCCGCCACTTAGCCCCGGATGCGTCGGACGCTCACTCAGCCCGCGGCACAAGCTGCATCGACGGCAAGGATTCCGCTCGGCCGGTTCCCGGATGGACGGGCGTGGCATCGCAGCCTAACAACGACGCCGCGTCGCCGACGACGACGCCGACGAGACGATGGCACGTAAGCCGTGATACCGCGGCAGATCGTCCGCCTCGCAGCTAGCACAGTCCGGGTGTAATCGACAACCAGTAGGCTGGGTCAGCGCGACGGGCAGTCCTTCCGCGACCATGACGACGCTTGCGAGCTGACGTACCGACCAAGACGAGAGCGACCATCGTTGAGCCAGAGAATCCTTTGCGATTGAAGGATGGAAGGAGAGTAGGAGAGGGGCACAGGCAATCGGCCGGATCCTCAAACAGGTGAAGAGGGGCCTGTCAAGAAGGTCCTGTCAGACCCAATCGCAACTAACCAAGGGCAAGGTAAGCTAACCTGCCGATGAGTGGCGGCGGCCAGGACCGCACTGACCATGTCGTCAACCCCCTCAGTCTTGAGCGGCAGGCGTAGCGTTCGGCTACTGTCATCTTCGATTCAGTCAAGCAAGGCTTACGTGCTGATCCTCAAAAGGGCGGCGAGGAGGACGCTTGGTCAGAGAGGTCGGGACAAAAACAGTCTCGTTTACGCCCTGCGCAAGTTGGCGTCAGAGGGATGCGAGGGCCGTGCGAGTCTTATGCGGGAGATCTCGGCGCGTTGGTTGCCTTCGGAGGCGGTAGCTGACAAGTATAACCAGGGCGAGCGAGAGGATGGCGACGGCCAATATTTTTCTGATCAAGGTTGGGAGGGGGGCAAGCATAATTTAGTCGGCAGCCGCCGTCGCAATCTTCGCCTGCAGGCCCATCCGCCGGCGCTGAGCGGTTCGGACATCATGGTATGGCCAGGGTATCCGCTGATGCCCGATGGTAGCAACACGAGCGGTGAAGATGTGGATGACGTCGCGCTCGTATAGATTGAGAAGGTTGCCGACTGCGAGCCTTCAGTCGCGAGTCCGGAGTTGTCGCGGGGGTGAGGGAGCGGGCGGCCGACATGCGCATGGCAAACGTCTGGAACGACGGAGACTGAATCGAGACTGCCGAGCGGAGGGTGCTATAGGCCTGCTCGGTATGCGCACATGACATTGGCGGCTCGACCTACCCCAGTACTTACAGCCCCAAGGGGGAAGGGGGGGGGGGGGGTTGGCTGAGCTTCAAGTTCCGCACGGATCTCTCGCGCCACCCGTTGGTCAGTCGCACCGTCGATGCGAGCAGATTGTAGTAGGCCGAGGAACCTGTGAAGAAGGCCGGTCATCAAGTAAGGGCGCCACCGCTGCTGACAGCTCCCGCAGCTCGCGAGCTGACTGCCGATTAGCGGAGAAACGCTCAATCCGTATATCGAGCCGAGACTCGCCACAAGCGCTCTGCATGGGGATCAGCGAGCGTTCCTCGACAGTAAAAAGCGTATTATCAGCAGCCTGATGACGCACAAAAAAATGGGGAGTTGGCCAGATGCGCGGGGTGAAGAGAAGGGCTGCCGGGCCACAGAGGAGATGCCATACTGAGGGGCAGGACAATGGGAGCAAAGTGTGCCGGTGCAAGCGGTCGGGTCAAAGGCATATATGTAGAGCGTAAGCCTGAGATGAGACAGAGGTCAGCGGGCGATGGAGGGGCGCTACGATGGGGCCATGCAAGCAAGGAAGGCAGGAGCGAAGGCAGTGGCTCGGTGAAGGGCGGGTCCCGGGCGGGGAGCCGCTGCGAACCTTTTGTGAACCAAAAGAGGCGCGACTGCGATTTGGCGAAGGAGCGTAGTGTCCAGGCTGGTGTACTCGGCTCAGTCGCTACGGCTTGCCATCCTGACGGGCAGCGAAGTGAAAGGTCGCGTCGAGTCTCCAATTTGACGGGAGCTGCTTGCCCCTTTCCGCCGAAAGGCGGCGACCAGACAAGGCACTCTCTCCCTCGTCTGCCAGACCAGGTCGGCATACCAGGCAAAGCCTGTGCGAGTCAGCGGAGCGCAGTGACGGCGGGACGTGCAGATCTTGCTCGTCGTCAGCAGCTTGGCCAAGTCCTGACCTGAAGACCGACCCCGTCTACCTCTTCCTGACGTTCGAAAGCAGGTGCGATCGACGTCGGGGCCTCGGCCCTCAGCGCGCGTGAGACGGCGGCCGCCAAGCGCGTGCTGCTGCCAGGCTGCAAGCTGTTCCTCTCGACGTCGACCGCCTTCTTCCAAAACTCTCGTGCTCCGACCTACCTTTTACTAGACCTAATACAGACGTCATGAGGGGAGAAGGTATGTCGGCCTTATCTCACCTGCCGGCGATGGCTGTCCAGATTCCGGATTGAGGGCCGGCGCGCGTTCGGCGCGTCAAGCTAAACGTCAACAGGGCAACCTCGTCGGACCTTCCCTGCGAGAGCTCGTCGCTCGGCGCTGTAACAGCCCTGACACGTCCCTCTCTTTCCTGACAGTTCTCATCGGAGGTGCGTCCTTCTTGACGCTGGCCGCCGCCATCTGCCAGATCTTTACACACGTTCGTCCTGCTTGCTCTGCCTCTCTGCTCCGCATCCGTCGTTGAACCGAACATGCGAGTACTGACGTCGGCCCTGCCCATATCCCGGCTCAACACAGATCGGTCAAATCAATCCGACGACGGTCCCGCGCCACCTTTGGATGATGAAGGTCGACACAACCGGTCTCGAGAGCAGGCTGACAGGTTGGTCGCCTCCGTGCGTTTCGTGCTCGCCAGACATCAGCTGAAACACTGCGCTGTCACCTCTGCTCTTCTTCCGGCCGTCGCCTCTGCTCTCTTCTTATCGTTCCCTCTTGCTCCGTTGCCTCATCGCAGGCACCAACTCGGGCAACAGCTTCAGTGGCCTCTACTCGACCGAGTCGAACAACTCTGCACTCGGCACGTCTGGTGGGCTTAAGAACGCGTACCGCTGGGGTCCGCTCGGCCAGTGTGGTTTCGTCGACGGCGACAGTGTCGTTTGCGACAAGCCCGAGTTTGGCCAGCGTTTTGAGCCGTTCAACGTGATCATCGCTGACACGCCTCAGCAATACAAGATGGCGTGCGTTCGATTCGGCTGCAGGCATGCTGGTTACCCTGCGAGAAAGTCGAAGACTGACACTTCTTCTGATCAACAGCGTGTCGAACGCGATTCCGTCTTCGCGGTTCAAGAACAGCTACGGCTCAACGCTCTCGGTCGCCGCCTTCTGGACTATCTTCCTTGGATCTTGCCTCGCGCTGGGTGGGTCCCAGCCACGCCCTTGATGACCCCCTGACATTGTCATGCTGACCGCATCATTTTGTACCGCTCTCTCAGTCGCCTTCGTCGTCGGCCTCATCCCAAGTCGAATTACGTACGCTGCCGCTGCGGCGTTGACTGTCCTCGCCTGGATTGGGCTTGCCATCGGCTCGGCGGTGAGTTTGGGCGCGCGGGTGATCAGTTGCGTCGTTGGTTGTAAGGTTGTGGCTGACATTCGTGGACTATCTGCAGATATGGACGGCACTCTTTATTCAGTGCGAACCCCTTTGCCTCCGAGCCTGGACCGACGTACGCTGAAACATCTTCATTTACCCTGCCAGATTGCGCAACAACGTCCCCGGACTTGTCATCAAGGTTGGCTCTGGCTTCATCCTCGTTTGGGTCTCAACCGGTCTCCTCACGCTAGCGATCATCCCGTACCTGATCGGCGCCTGCACGTACGAGCAATACGACGTCTACTAAGCGTCTCATTCCTCCGCCTCTGATGACATTGACCGAGTGGCCGCCCACTCGGACGGACACCCTCCCTTGCGGCTATCCTAATTCTCGGACCCGCAACCGCCCCCTCTGCACTCGCAAACACGGCATCGCAAGTCATTCTTCAAACAACCTCTTTCACCCACCTTTGTCCTTCGTTCGCCTGTAAACCCTTTGCCATTCGTACCCGTTGCTTGCCCTTACATTCTCATCGCGCTTTGAGACAGTCGCGTTTCGATCCCTGTGAATGAAAGTGCAGTGATCGATGGCAGGTAGCCACTCTGGAAGGTCATCAAATGATAATACAGTGTCGGACATAGGGTCGTGGTGCTATGTGACGGGAGATGCATGCGTTGGCGTCAGACGACAGATATAAAGCAAACAGACGGCTCCAGATCGAGCTACATGCCCATCATCGCGTGGGCATTGGTGGCATTGGTGTCGGCGCAATCTTTGCCTTCCGCGGCACCTGATTGACCTCGCCGCTGAGGGCGAAGCCATTTGGGCTCGGTGCGAATGCGTCGCCGGCGCCGCCGAAGAGCGAATCGTCCACGGCCGACCCGCCGCCCATGCTGTCGACCGTGGCCCGGACAAGGCCGATGCTTCCCCGCATACGGCCCTCCTCGCTCTCAAAGATTTCTGCGCTCGGGTCGAAGGCGGCCGAACTTCCCCTGCCGAAGCCGGTCATGTCGTCGTCCGCGTTGTCGAGGTGGTCAGGCGTCATGTCCTGGACCGTGACGCCAACGCCAGCCTCAGCCTCCTGAATGATGACCTCCTTTTCGCCCTTGGCCGCACGGGACGAGAGCTTCTCAAGAGCGGCCATGAGGTCCTTGGCGAGCGTCGCGCTGTTGGGAGGGTCCTCAACGATCGGTTCCCAGCCTTCGGGCGGCGAGCCAGGCGGCGAGATGAGAAAGTTGCGCGTGAGCGGCGGCGCCTCAAGGTGCTGAGAGGACGAGACAATCGGGTCGAGCGGCGTCGGTGCGGCGCAATAGAGGCGAAGGACGAGTCTAGCCGAAGCCAAGGCAGGTGGGGGATTAGGCTGTGCATCACGGAGGAAGGCGAGCTTGGCTCGAATGGATGCTCGAGCCTTGCTATCCAGGCACATCGCTGGACTCAACAAAGAGCAACGCACTTTGAGGGCACTCTGCGATGCGGCTCTTCTCGTTCGCTAGCTCCGTCCGTTTCCCTAGCTTGCGGCAGGGAGGCCGACTCGACGGCGAGCTCGTCATCCTCGCCCAGGACTAGCCGGTCACCCTCTCGTTTGGCCCGCTCGGCCGCCGCAAAGGTCTGGTAGACAACCATGACCCGGCCAAAGGCTCGGATAGGCGCCCAGGCTCGAATTTCGCCATACGTCTCGTAGTGGTCCCGCAGCAGGCTCTGAAGAGGGGGCGAGAAGAGGAACGGGTGCGGGAGGACGAGCGCTAGCGTGTTGGTTTCGAGAGGTGGAGGGCCGCCAGCTGACGCGTAGCTTGCAGATGGAGCAGGTGGCGAGGTCGGCATCGACGGCAGGTCGGACGAGGCGGCTCGAGGCGAGCGAGGGACAGCAGGTGACATGCTCAGTCGACTCAAGGAAAGGCGGTAAGGGGAGGGTGGAAGGAAGCCGGTTGACTCGTCGAACGAACGCTGCTAGGCACGGGCGCTGTGACGCAGAGCCCCTTTCCGTGCCACTAGCAACCATCTCCTCCCCCACCAAAGCCCGATGAGAATGACATCCCTCTTGTGCTGAGCTCTCGAAAGCTGGGATTCGTCCACCCGCGCTCAAGTATACAAGTCAGAAGAACATGTGATATACAGCGGATACAGCGGGCAGACGATCAGTCGACATCTAGTAATCCACTGCTCTAAGATCTGGCCAGGCGTAAGGGGTCGGCAGGCACTGAAAGCGGCGCCTTATCGAATCGAGTAACAGGGTTGGTCAGCTTGAGAGACTGAACGGAGTAGAAGAGACGATGGACGTACAAGCAGATGGCCGGCCGCCAGCTGCTCGGCTGTCAGGGGCCGCCAGAGGTAGTCGACGCCAGCCGCATCCCAAGAGGAGCGAACGACAGCCGCCTGCTCGATGTACTTGGACTCTGATTTGAGCTTGTGAACCAAGCTCACTGTTAACTCCCCGTTGCGGGGAATTGCGCCTGAATCCCAGTCTTGGGCGTCAAAGTGCTCGTCCTTCACCCAAAGCGCCGTGCCGACGAGGAGCGACTGCAGGAAGTGGCCTGTGCGGACGTCCTCTGCATCTTTAGTCTGATTGACAGGCAGAGGCGCCGTCGTTGATCCGAGCCAGGCGACGAGCGGCCACGAGAGGATGTATCCGAGCCCTCGGAACTGCGTTGATTCGAATGCAGTGCGAACAGCGAGTCAAAATGCGCCGCATTCAGTAGCACCCGAAGGACGTCACGCACGTAGAACGGTACACCAGGCTCGATCCAGCTTCCCCAGCCTGTGCCCCAGTATGCGGCCGCACTTTCGGCATGACATATGCCGGAGAACGCATGAAGGTCGGTTAAGATATTGGGCAGGACCAGCAGCGACTGTGACGATACACAGGCGGGCGGTGAGGTCAGAGCGTCACCAGTACCCAAATCAAGTACAGGGGAACGCACGTCGATGTCTGTTTTCCTGTAGACTCAGATCAGTGGTATCTGCATCAGTCGTGTACAGGAGGACTTGTGAACAAGGCGGCGAACACACATGACAAAGATCGGCCGCCGCTCAGGCGCGTCCTTCGACTCGTCGTAGATGGCTCGGAACATTGAATATGTCTTGCCGCCGTCGCCATTGTCGCCGTCGGTCAGGCCATCAAGCTGGAAGAGGTCGCCGAAGCGAGCGTGCTCGGCCGTAAGGGCAGCTTGGGCAACCTCTGGATCAGTCGAACGCGTTGGACGGCCTAGCACGAACCTGATGTCGACGAGGTGCCGGTGCTCCGGCGCGACACCAGCTGCGCGTCATTAAGGGGGTAAGTCAGCACACAGGGTTGCTTCAGGCCGAAATAGTCGGCACATGAGTTGATCGGCGGTCGAGCCCGAGTATGAAGACCTACCCTCAGAGAGCGCTCGCCAAACCTCGCGCTTCCGCGCCTCGGCTGGCCCACCATTGGAATTGCTCATGACGCCGATGAAGACAAGCGGATTTGAGCCTGCGAGGCTGAATTTGGGGCAGCCGAATGTCGTCGGTGAGGGTTGAGCGACGAGCTCATCGATCTGCTGGTTCCGGCAGAAGAAATAGCCCTCGGTCGCTTCGGTGCAATTGGCCGGCGGGCCGACCTGAGCAGCAGGTTCGCAAGCGAGCCGTCAGATCAGAGGAAGGAACAAGAGCCCGACCGGGTCCTGTGATAGAGGAAGGCAGGCTGAACGAACGGTTCGTTTGACCCACTTGGCTTCGCGGCCGTAGTACGGCGGCTGGGTGTTGACGACGAAGATCGACCAGGGTATGGAGGCGACGGCGCTCAGGCCGGCGGCTGTCGGGTCAAGCAGCTGGTGGCTCCAAGCGAGGATGAAGAGAATGATGACGGATCCGAAAGCGGCGCCGATGATGAAGCGCGTCCGACGGGACCCTTCCAGGCGTGGCAAGCTGAGCGCGACCATGCGGAAGGAGAGGATAATCGAGACAGCAGGAGCAGGCCGAACGAGCAACAAGCGAGCCAGGTTTCCCTGGAGGGCCAGAGCAACGCTATGTCCTCCCACCGCTTCACCGCAGAGCAACAGGCCGTGCGCGCGCGGGGCAGACAGGGCTGTCACGCGGGGCTGCGCGGAGCCGAAGGAGCCGCCAGCCGAGCGTTGGCCATGCCGGCCGGGGAGCTGCGATTGGTCACCCGCTCCGGCGCACGCGTCGCTGGCCGAGTCGAGCGCTTCGTGCAAGCTGCCGTCGACTCGAAGACAACCGGCATAAGCCGACGAGCCGTCTTATCAAGCTCGAGGTGAGCGCGGCACAACGTTCGCAAGGCTGTCCGTCATGGTAGAGAGAATGGGAGGGAAGACTGGGGAGATCCGGAGGGAGCCTGTCAAGCATGGCTTGCCTCGATATCCAGATGTTGCATAGACGCCTGCCTCTCGCCAACCAAACCTGCGCGTCCTCGGTCAGCCATACAAAGCCGCTTTAGTCGCCGAACCAGACTTGGCCTGTAAATGCGACCCTTGAGGACCCCGGTGCGCTTGGACTGAAGGCTGGATGAGCATGCGCCGGCCAGCCGGAGCTCCCGCGCGCGTCCTTGAGCTGCGGGAGGGAACGGCAGGACTGGGTTCCCCGCTTGGATAAGCACGCAGTGGCGGACGGAGGAGGTCTTCCTAGATCGCCGGACATGCCCTTCAGGGGTATGCGTATCAACCGCGGCTGTGAGGGTTGGGAGCGACGAAAGGGGACTTGTTGGCAGGAGGCCGAGGGTATCGGCGCAAGAGATTTCTATTTGGCTCGCTCTGATTACGGTACGATAGCGCAAAGCCTGATCCAGCACGATGACATCCGTTCCCAAGGCGCTGTACCCGCAGCTTTGACTTTCCGTCCGACTTGTAAGCAGAGGAAGTCCAGATGCATTTGCAACGCTAGACGGCGAGCATAAGCAGCACGTTGATGTTTATTAGGCTGACCGGGTCTCATGCAGGCCCACTTGGCCAGGAGGCGTCTAAATGAAGAGAATGAGTAAGGGCACTCGGATGAATCAAGCCCATTTGCCCAATAGCGCCATGCAACCCGCTCCGAGGCCAAAGCAAGAGAGAGCGTAGCAAAGCTTGCCGAGGGAGGCGGCTTGCCAGTAGGGGTTGAAGATGAACTGTGGGCCGATAAGGTCAGTAATCGACGGTGGATGGTGACCCTTGCAACTTGATGAAGGACGCACCTCGTGGGCAATGAGCTCGACAAGAGCAGTGTACATCTGTTGTTAGGCAGCGAGGGGTTGCGTAAGAAGTGATTCTTCAGATGGAAGGGAAGTTGAAAACTACGCGCAAGAATGCCGGCCGAGATGCTGTCCAGGACGCCGCTTGCAATGTTTGCGGATGTCGACGACATCGAGATTGACGACCGGGCGCCGAGACCAGCTGCGATCCCGACGGGCGTGCAGATGGAGTAAAGGAGAGCGCCGGCAAAGGGTATCCAGTCGAGATGGGCGGGCAGCTTGAGGAAGGCGAGCCGGGAACCAAGACCGAGGCCCTCGAAGGCCTGGTGGAAGACGATGACCACGGCGCTGAAAGGACCATCATCAGTGTCGATCATCAAAGAGCGCTGAGAGCAAGAGATAGCGCTAAACGCACAGCGTGCTGAACTCGTCGGTGGAGAGGGCCAGCGTTAGGCCAATGATGATTGAGTGCTGTTGGAGAGGGGAAGATTTCGGTTCAGCATCGGTCCTTTCGGGACAGGAAGAGAAATGAGTGCTACAAACAAGAACAACGCCAAATTCGAGGACAGCAATGCCAATGATCTGGGCCATGACAGGCGTATCCTCCGAGCTGTCTTTGTATTCCTCGGTCTCGCTGCTCGTCTCGGACTTGAGGCCGGCCTTCTCGATCGTGGGTGCCTCGGACGAGGGCGCTGGCTCGATCTCGTGGTCGTGCTGCTGACCGAGCTTGGCCCGATGATGGGCGTCGCCGTCCATATTGATCCCCAGCTTGGCCAGGTGGGCTGTGCCGAGACGGTAGGCGAACATCTCCATGACGAAGACGAGGAAAAGCGCGCTGGAAGGGGTGTAAGCTTGGTCAGCTTGATGGTTCTAGGACAATGAGGAGCGCTGGGAGACTGACATGAGGCAGATGCCAAAAGCAAAAGGGTACTCTCCCCAGCCGTTAGGGAGGCAGCCGCCGTTGATGTATATGCTGCGGAAGAGAGCGTGCCATGAAGGGCGGAATCAGTGAGCGAAGGGCCTGTTTGGATAGGGCTGAACGCACTTGTCGCCGTTCAATTCCTCGTCCGCCGCAGGCTCAAGCAAGTGAATGAAAGCCGTCGCCAGGATGACACCCGAGCCAAAGAATTTGGCAAACTCGAAAACCGCTCCCGGGATGTGACGCCGGAGGAAGGGGATGCGCTTAGCCATGATCGGAAAGCAAGTACCTATGAGCGAGGTGACAAGGATCTGCGGGGAGTGTGGAAGAGCGAGGTTTAGCCCTAGGTACATAAACATAGGATGAAGTCTGACGAACAATGAAGAGTATGCCGACCTGAGATCATAGGACATAGCAGCATGATCAGTGACTGTAAGAGTAGTCGACGGTATGCAAGGGTACCGACGCGAAGTCCCATTCGATCAATCTCGTCAGGCGTCCCGCAGACCTCAGCGATAGCGGTCACATTGCCAGTGATGTCCTCGCCTTCGCGCTTGACAAGCAAGGAGACGGCTGAGCTGTACATGTTTGGTTTGAATGGAGCAAGGAGGGAAGGGGAAGTCGATGGTTGGGTGTCAGCTCGTCCGATTTTCGCTTCCTCGTCTCGCCTATGAGCCGTCTCGGTCGACTTATTTCGGGCAGACCAGGCATAAGAAGATCCTTGCTCGGGACTGCTCTGGGGATCGGTCGTTGACGACGCAGGGAGGAATGAGGACGGAGAGGTCGAGTTGACGACGAGCAGTCCCGAAATAGCTCGCGCGTTGCTCAGTGTCCAGTCGCGCCAACGGTCGCATCACCAACTTCAACGAGGCGTCTAATCGAGCCGCGTGTGTCGAAGCTTGAAAGAGGTGCTTGGTCGCATTAAGCATCAAAGGAGTCTAATGAACGGTCGGCATACCCAACGGAAGGAGTCCGGAGGCGGTCTTGGACGCCACGCCGGACAGACTCGCGGGTCAGGCCGAAGCCGAAAGAGTCTCAGTCGTAATCACTGACGCGTCAGCGACGGAGGAAGAACAGCAATGGCAGATATAGATCAAGGAGCACGAGATGTCGACGTCGCAGGTGAGTCTCTCATATATTTCTTTGACAAGGCCGAGCAATCACTCTGCGAGACGAACAAAAGAGCGTGTCAACAGCACGTCGCTAAAGGCTCGGAAAGTGAAGACGAACGCACTCTCGAAGTGAAGGATCCAGGTCGACAGCAGCTTGCGGCGGAGGATCTGTGCGGGGTTGGGCCTAGGTGATGCGCGTGAGCGGGCAGGTCAGTACGACTTTTATCTAGCGTGAACCGCGAGACTGTCCGTCGGCAGACGCACAAGGCGGTACCGTAGGTGAACGGCGCCAGGAAGATGAACATGCCGATGACGGTGAAGCTGAGGATGCCGAAGGCGAAGTACGCCTTGCGTGGAACGACAGCCTTGATTCGCGGCCGGAGCCGGGTTGTTGGTCCGGCGGCCGAAACCGGGTAATTGATCGATTCGGTCAGGATAAAGTTGAGGATCGAGCCAGCTAGACAGGCCGAGGCGAGGTGGGCCGGCAGGTAGTGGTGGATGAAAAGTTGACGCGACATCAGGTAAAAGGGGAAATAGTGGTACGCCCAGGCGATCAGGAAGAAGCCGGTGTTGTGGTAGAGCCGCTCGCGGAGGTCTGTCAGGGACGCGGAAGAGCATCAGCAGCATTCCATTACAAGTGTTCGGTGCGCACAATGGGTCACGCACGGTCCTCGATCGGCTCGACGCCACGACGGCGGGCGAGCTGGTCAGCGCCGATGACGCCGACAAAGACAGAGAGGCCGAGCACGCAGATCCAGAAGCCAACGATGTTGCCAATCGCGTAAACCTGCATCTTGAGATCATTCTCGGTCCAGAAGCTGATGCCGCTCAGATCGAACGGCCAGTTGACCGGGAAGGACGCGTACGGGTGCGAGGCCGTCAGGCCGGCGTTGTGCTGGAGCATTAGCACTTGGAGCTCAAAGAACTTCTTGAAGAAGTTCATTGGGACGACCGGTTTCGGCTCTTTCTCGCCGGTCCGGTTCTTGAAGTCGAAGCCAGCTGCAGAAGATGATCCAGTGATGGTCAGCCGAGACTCAAATCATGGCCGAGGGGCGGTCAGGCGATAACGTACACTCGTCCATAAGGATTTCCTCGACGAACCACGTCGTCGCCTTCTCGGGTAGACCCTTCTGTCCGTTAATCTCCTGCTGCTTAAAGCCCCAATCGGGGAGTGCGCCGCCGACCTGCATGCTGACGCCAGTCGATTCGTGCACGAGCTTGAACCAGCCACTCTTGGTCTTGAGCGGCTCGCCCTCGTGACCCTCGTTAAGGACGACGCGGAATTTGGTGTCGTTGTAGCGAGTCGAGAGGTCATCTTTAGGCCACGTAGTGAACTCCTGATTGGTCGTCGTCAGGGGCGAGGCCACATCGTGCGTCATCAGGTACGAGTCGGTGCCCGGGTGGTAGAGCTGGATGACGTCGTTATTGCGCGCAACCCGACCGCGGCCGCTCTCAGGCAGGATCTTCGTTGGCATGATGGCCCAGTTGTTGTTGGTATCGTTGAAGGGGTAGCCGGTGACCTGACGACCTGTGCAGTCGGAGGGCGGCGGCGTGCGGCGCAGAGAGGTTCAGTAGTAGTTGCTTTAGGCGATTACGTTTGTCGAGGACACGCACCCTGGCTAGAGATGCGACCATCGTCGTACTTAAGCGGGTAGTTTTCAGTGTGCGTGTGCAAGTAGAAGCCAGTGTCCTTGTGCTTGACCGTGACAATGTCGTAGTAACGCAGCTCTACGTACGCAGCGAATGGCCCTTTGATCAGTCCACAGCGTCAAACTAGCTGGCTCATCAATCTGCAACACACCTTGAGCGTGTAGCAAGAGCTCATTTCCATGCAGCGTCTCCTGAAAGGCGGCGCTCATGAACGAGTCGCCCGTGCCCGAAAACTTGAGGATCTTAAAGTGGATCCAGAAGAACGAAAGGTAGACGCAAAACGGTAGGACGATGAGGCAGCCCACGCGGGCAAAGACATGCTTCGAAAATTGCTCCTGCAAAGTAGGCGAGAGCTTGTCAGCAGAGCCTGCGACCTCACAGCCGGCGACGTTCAACGCACCATTGTCAGAGGCGAGCGACGCTTGACGTTCATCAGGTCCCAGAGATCCCATGCGACGGCGGTACCGACGGTGAGGAATGTGAAGAGGCCAACCATCTTGCAGCCGAGCGTGCAGGCGAGCCAGAAGCCGGTCGCTGCGAGCCACATCCACCAGGCGCTTGTGAACGCCCGGTAGCGCCGCTGGTGAAACTTGATGTAAGAGAGGAGTGAGAGCGCCATCGAGAGGATGAGAGCACCGTCGAGCAAGATAAGCCGGGTCTCGACGACGTGCAGGTTGTCTGTGAGTGCAAAGGAACATCAGGTCAAGGCTGCGAGGCGGGCGGGTCGGTGTTGCTCTAGGACGCACCGAAGAGGATGAGGCCGGCTGAAAAGGCGGAGACGATGATAGGGTAGCCGCTCTCGCGCATGATCCAATAGACAACACCGACGGTGAGCGAGCCGAAAACGGCCGGCATCGACCGCATCGCCCGGTAGGGCACGTCGATACCAGCCTCAACATCCAGATACGGGTCGGCGATGTTGGTGAACTCGAAGCCGCCGTCAAACCCTGCGAGCCAGCCGGCGAGGCCAAGCAGCATCTTAGACAGCGGCGGGTGAACGTCGAAGTAGTACTCGCGCTTTATGTAGTAGGCCGCAAACTGAGAGGAGGCGGCAGCGTTTTCTTAGCATCTCACGTCGCATGAGCTGGCTGCGGGAGAGCGCGCGGCATACCTTGCCGAAGTGAACCTCGTCAAAGACGACGCTGTTCGGCCAGCCAATACCGCTGAAGCGAAGAACGGCGGCCATGCTGACGAGCGCACCGGCGACAGTCCAAGAGATGATAGATTCCTTGCGCCGCCAGTATGGCTTGCGCTGCTCCTCGAGCTCCTCACGCGAGGCCGGCTGGTGCAATTGGGAGCTCGCGACCGCGCCGAGCGTCGGCGAGGAACGCTGCTTGCTGAGCTGGTTCGGATAGGGCAGTAGCGTATCTTTCTGATACGGCGCAAGCGTTGAGGTGTCAGCGATACTTGTCCAATAGGATACGCATTCAAGTCGAGCTCGCCGAAGTCAACAGACGAACGGCCGACCGCAGGCTGAAACATCAGGGCGGGCGAGGAGGGGGGAGGGGGACATACCTCGGCAGCGACGCCCGCGGGAACAGAGGCCTGCTCGTCGTACGTTGGCGAATCGTCGCGCGGGACTTGTCGTCGCCGGGCGGGCTTAGACATGCTGGGCGAGTTGAGCGGACACGCGGGAGAGAGGACGAACGGCGAGATGGTAGTTAGGAGCGGGCGGAGACGGCGCGCCTCGGCGACAAAGAGGTCTATAGAAGGCTTGTGTCAGGCTCGCTTCAGCTCATACATCCGTCCGCTTCTTGAAAGCGGACCATCAGCGACTGCTCGTGCTTCAAAGCTGTCTTGCAGAAAGTAGGACTACTGTCTCTCGCAAACAAGCTTGACCTGCTCTTCTGGCTGGCCAGATGAGGTGTCCCGCCGGAGCCGACGCACGGAGATGCATCCCTCCCTTCTCCCTCCCCTCATTGCTGAGCTGGGTTCCTGAAGCGGTGAAGCAGTCTACGAGGACTATCAGCAGCCCAAGTGAACTGACCTTCCTGGAAGTGTTCTTGAAGTCCGCTCCGTCCGCTGCGGCCCAAGTATTTCCTAACCTAAAAGGAGGCAAGGACTCATGTTTCTTCTCCTAGCTGGGCCGCCGCCGCACCATTCTGACATACGTCCGCCCCTCTTTTTCAAAGGTATCGCCGTCGCGACGCATCCCTCTCCGCTCATACCAGCTCTCCTGCTCGAACCTTGCATCACACCAGACGAGTTCGACCCCGGACTCGATCGAGTCGGCCAGGGCGAACGCGGCCGAGAGCAGCTGCGCGCCGTACCCTCGCCCTTGATGCGCCGACGCCGTAGCGAACTTGCGAAAGCGAAGAGCGGGAAGCGAGGAAAGGTCTTCAGCGGACGAGGGGAATGGGGTCGGAGCGAGCGTGACAACCGAGACCGGTTCCCGTGGCGGCTGAATGTGCGGCTGAGACGGCGAGGCAAGAATAGCGCCGAGGTGGATCGTCGACGGAAGCTCGTCCTCTGGCAAGACGACGAATGCCGGCGGCCTGTCCGGCCAAAGGACGGCGTGCCGGAGCGGTATTGTTTGCGAGGCTGAGAGGCGAATAGCTGAGATGGCAGAGCCCGAAGGGGTGGCCAAGACTTTGGGCATGGGTGCGATGTTGGTTGCTCGCAGCAATTGCTCGAGCGATCTCCAGGCTGCGCGGAGCCGTCGCACTGGCGTGCGTACATCCACCCTGGCGACGTCGCCCATTGAATCGTAATCTGGAAAGAGCCAGCCTCGAGCCGATACGATATTTGATCATGACATCTGGGCAAATCAGATAATGCCCAGCAAGAAGGCTGGCGGTGTCTGGTCCAGCCACGCACGCCCGGCCTGGTGCCCAGCCGCTCTACCAGGCGCGCTTACTTCGATTCTGCTTCTCCTTTTTAGCCGCGTACTTTGCGTAGGCCGAGTAGCCGAAGCCGGCAATAACGACGAGAGCTGCCAGGGTCCGAGTGACTTGGGTCAGCCGAATGGCGGGCCTCCACGTCGGGCCGGGCGAGAAGGCGATGACCTAGACGCACCGATTCCCTTGAGGAAGAAAAGGAACCAGCCAACGCCGCCGCCACCCCGAGGCTTGTACGAAGACCCCTTCTTCTTCTTCGTCTTGACGCCCTGCGTCATCGGGTTATCTGTCGTCAGGATCGCCGACGACGACGAAATTGAGATGATGCTACGTGTGATGGAAGGTTTAGGATGAACAGCGAGAGTCAGCTGCGAACCTGCAGGAAATTTACTTTAGCGAATTCCGGACGCACTCGTGGTGCTCCGAAACCTGACCGGTCAGCGCTGAGAAGCCGAGGTATGGGTTGGTCGGCATCGTCACGTTCTCCTTGAAGCACGACGTCCACTCATCCCAAGCTGACATGAAAGATCGTGGTGACTGACGTCAGCGCGCAAACGGATCGGCGTGGAGTAGAATCTCCGCAAACGAACCCTTGTAGTGAAGCTCGAGCTGGAGGTAGCTACCCTTGATGTAGGTCAGCCGCGCCTTCGTCGCAACGTCGTCCTTCGACCGGATGTTCGCCTGTGGGCGCAGCGAATCGTCAGTAAAAGCGACGTTCGTCAAGAAGTCACATCGCACGAGAGACCGTACCGAGCAGCCCGCAAATTCCGATACGGCGCCGTCCGTCGCATGGTCATAGTGCCGCTTGCCATCGCCCATCATGGCGCTGATGCGCGGGAATGTATACGAATGGCGTGAGTTGGCATAAGTGTCAAAGAAGATGCCGAGACCGTTGAACTGGTCTGTAAGGCGTCGGAGGGACAGACGGAGATATGCTAGCGTGTCAGCGTATGGTCCTCGAGGATGCTTGGGACAACGAAAAAGCTGATCCGTTACGACGCCGCCGACCGACCTTTTGAGCCGAACACCGGGCCTCTGAAGAGCAGGCAAGCGTAAGAGTCACTATGTTAGCTACAGACTTAAATTCAGCCATGAGGATAACGCACGGTTGCGCGCGCTCCTTCGTGAGCCACAAGGCGAACCCGTCGCCAAAGATGACCGACGCCTTGCTGTCGACCTGTAGAGCACCAGCTTACCGTCAGCGCCGAGCTCTTGATATACGCCGTACAAGAGCGCAGCCGGACCAACCTTGAATTCAAATTCCACCTGATAGCTTGTGCTCGTCAGCGGTAGCCGCGACCAGAGCCAACCCATCTCGCTCGGCTGGTCCTGCGTGAGCCGAACGGCCTTATTTGTGTTGATGATGGTGTCGGCCCCAAAGTCCCACCATCGGTCTGCAAAGCAGGCAGCGGGGAGGATTAGGCACGAGTGTTGGAGCTCGCTTGATATAGTGACGAACTTTGCAGATCCGAGTCGACGTAGGCTGCGGAGAGGGAGGAAAGCTGGCGTGAGCTTGCAGGCCCTTGCACGCGCCAGGGCGAGACGCTCTCAGCGTTCTGCAGGCTAGGACTCACGAGCATATAACGAGTGCGTCCGAAGCGGGACAGTCTGTATGAGGAGATGCGGAGGAGCGAGCCGAGTTAGATGCCTGCAGCTCCTGTGGCGCAGGGTGACGAGCGGGCCGGAGGCAAGAACCAAGGAAGGGACTGACCGTCTCGGCGTGTGGCTGGACGAGCGTCGACGGGTGTGCCTTGGCGGCGTCCGCTGCCGGCAGCGAACTTGCGAGTAGGAGCAAGACCGATCCGAACAGGCTGCGGGACGGCATCGTGCCGGAGAAGGGAGAAGAAGAGAAGCGGGCGGGGGCTTGGAAGCTCGGGTGGCGGGGTTAGAAGTCAGGGAGTCCATCGCGTCCTTCCTTTTGTCGGAGGCGCGTGCGCCCAAGTGCACCGGCGCGTCTTCGTCGCGGCTGTACATGTCAGCAAGAGATCGATGCTGACCCCAGCGACGACTGGTCCCAACCTCACCCTGGCCTGCTGAGCCGGCATGGATCACGCTGGGGGCGATCTTGGCTGCTGTGGGTACTGACTGCTAGTTGCTGAACCTCGCTTGAGCCTCTTTGGAAGACTTCCCCGCCCGATTCGGCATGAGAAGCAGAGCGATCGTAAATCCGCCTTCCCGCCCTCGAAGAAAGAGGCGTCACGGATGGTTGAAAGTGGCACTTTCGATCATCAAAGCACTAATGCCGACCTTTGTCGCCCTCTAAGTTGTGCTCGGGTCGGATTGGCTTGCAGATCAGGCCTGCAGTGCTCGCCCTCACAGGCCGCGCAGGCCGGGACGAGCCTCCGTCACATCCGTCGCCGCTCTCACCCTCGCCACGTCCTCGACATACTTGTCACTGCCTCTGCGCTGGCGTCGCCTCGGACTTGCCCAGCGCAGCAGGACCCTTACAGGCCGCCGTTAGGTCCTCTCCCTCTCGCTCGGTCCCACACGTCATCCCGGCATCGGCGGCCAAGCCCCTTTGTCACTGTCCTCGTGACTTGCTCATCGAGCGCTCGAAGGACAGCGAAGACAGACGACCGGCGGACGGCGCGAGTCTGCCTGTACGCCAAGTCCCGGACGGCACGGGAGAGCCGCCGACGTGCTCCTGCCGGTTACTCCGGACGACGCGACACAGGGCTAGCCAGAGGGATCCCAGCGCAAGGAGCGTGATGCGCTCGACTTGGCACCTCAGCCGGCCACCGACTCGCCCTCTCCCGGTCGATGTGGGGACGCGTGAAGGATGCGACTTCCGCTGCCCTGTCACGCTCTCTCCTGCTCGAGCAGTACAAGAACGCGGACGATGATGGCTGTTCCTCGTCCTCCCCCATCCTCTCCACAAGCCCATCACTCGACCTCCTCGCCCCCGTTCATCTCCGACCCGCCCTTCTCCAACCAGATCCTTTCGCCATGAAGTTCTCGGCCTCTCTCGCCCTCCTCGCCCTCTCGCTCCCGATGGCCTTTGCCTCGCCCGCCGCCCGCGGCGAGGAGGTCAAGAAGTGCGTCGCCTTCTTCTTGTTCTCTGCTGCCTCGCTACTCGCTGATCTCTACCTTTTCTCCCGGACGCAGGTACGACGACAAGAAGGAGATCGAGCTGTATGTTTTCGTCTGCTCTCATCCGTCTCAGCCTTGTCACCCTGACCCGCTCCCTGCCCCCTCCACCCCTTGCAGCAAGACATTCCTTATCAAGGAGTTCGAGTTCGTCGAGACCAAGATCGACGTCAAGAAGGG